>JAVTVY010010424.1:0-49126 GCA_036873755.1 Hanleya hanleyi | reverse complement strand
AGTCAAAGATGGATGTGCCGTAAAATAGATTTAATCAGGAGCGAGCAATATGTGCAAACCACACTCGGGAAGAGGGTGGATGCCCAGCAAGGAGTGAGTGAGTAAGTAGGATTTAAAGGTCAACCCAAACGCTCTGAGGTCAAAAATATAAAAAAATAGTCCTTTCGATTCTGAAAATAATGATATTTTTTTCATAATTTTGTGCAGTCTGGTTGGCGAGATACTGCCGTTTGAAAGGTGAAAATCGCTCTCCTGTCAATTCCAGCTGTGACGTCACGGAGGGAAGCCGTCTTGTATTCTCTATGTTAAAGCCGTATACCACAGTCGTAAGTATTAGTGTTAGTATTCATGACGGTGTTAGTATTCATTTGTGGCCTAAAGACGAGAAAATCGCTGCAAATTGGACGAAATTTGTACGCAACACGAGAGTGTGGAAAGAGGGCCTGAGCCAGTACTCGTATAATTTGCTCGGCACATTTTGACAGAAATTAGACATCATTCGAGGACATCTATAGCGTAGCAGTTGAATTCGGGTACAAACCAAAACTAAAAGAGAACAGCTATTCCAACTATCAAACCTAAGAACAATCAGAATGTGACGGCAAAGAAATCGGACAAGGAGAATCTATCACGGACATCGGCTGAACGAACCTAGCCTGCAAGCGTGGCCTCGGGCAGGGAGACGGCTGTACATGCCCTGCTCGCTCTCGCGTGGCATTTGTTGCTTGAGCACCTACAGGTCAGACTGGATGAGTCTCTATTTCATATATACTATTTAATAATACTAAAATGATCTTTCATAAATATATATACGCTTGATAAGTAAATAAATAAAAAACACCAATTGGAGTGAATGGCTGTACAGAAGTGATAATAATACTTTCATAATCCCTTGACATTTGAGATTGTGGGAATATCATTCGATTTCAATTTAATTGAGGTAATTTGTCGAAAATTGAGCAAATGTGAATGCTGATCCACTCACCACGGCTTACTTTTCGCCATGAATGTCCAAAGTTTTTTTATCAAACTATATAATTCTGAAATTGGTATTTCATGGGGATTATGGGAAAATAAACAAAATTCAAGTCGGACGTATATCAGTAGAGTTATCAACAGTTTACTGTCCATACTGCCGAATCCCGGAGTTTATCCCTTCGAAAAGGCTGCCTCGGTCAGTAACAACAATAACAACACAGATGTGCTCGTTCTTTACATCACAGAATCGTTATACATTCAATACAGTTTGAAATATATGGACATTTGGTCTTATAGATGACGATAATAAGGTTTCCAGTCAAGTTGCATACCAATCACTATTCAACACACGACCTCTCCGAATCCTGTCGTCGTCGAGTTCCACGTTGTCAGAGTGGTTGTCACTGTCAGAATCAGAGCCATACGGCTCAAATTGATAGGGCTGAATTCCGCCGTTGGTCTGCAAACAACTGTTAATTTGCCCGTCATCATCCTCCTCTATGTCTATTTCAACTTCTTGGCGAAAAATATTTCCATCTAAGCAGCTGATATCGCTCGAATCGACATCTGAACCGGAGCTCTGACTGCACTCGCTTTCCATGTTATCCGCTGTTTTTTCTCAGGCAACTTCCCTGCGTGACGTCATCAAGCCAGCTGTGAAAGTGTGAAAAAGCCCACTTTGCTCCCATATTATGTGTGTTTCTCATCATATTAGAATTTTTTCAATATTTTTTTCATACAAAGTGAAGTATGAACTATGATTTTTAAGGATTTTTAGACCAAAAAAATTCCGTTTGGGTTGACCTTTAACGTCGTTTTCAACTGTCTTTCAGTGATATCACGACGGTGCCTACATATGTGCCAGGACACGAGAGTGCCCACAGTTCCTATTATCCTGGACACTGATCAGCCCACCCAGTACAGCACGCGTTCACCCATCGAAGTATTGACCGGACTCAACGTTGCTGACCTTCAGTGATCTGACGAGAACTGGTGTGCCCAGTGGGATACTCAAGCCCATTCCACTTGGAAATAATTGGGGACTGAATGTTGTCAGCTTGAAGCCCCAGTCCATTGCAAACTGTATCATTTCAGCACTACACAGTTGTGGACCGTTATCACCGAACACTTTCTCGGGAACCCCGTGACGCGCAAGCGTTGCTTTCTTTCACTTGATCACTGCAGAGATTGTAGTGGTTTGTAAGGGGCACAGTTCTGGATACGTCGAGTAGTAATCAGTCATGATCAGTTTTTGCCTTTGTACTCGAACAGATCAATACCAGCTTTTTGGTATGGGCGCTCTGTAACCGGATGTGACATCAACGGTTCTGGTTGCTGCTGGTTCTAGAACTTCTGACATGTTTCATAACTAGACACCAGATTTGCAATGTCCTGGTGTACCCGGATCAATACAGGACTTCACGCGCTTGTTTCCTGCATTTCTCAATGCAGAGATCATGTTGCCGCGAAGACTTTTTGGAATGACAACGTTGAATAGAATGACAACGTTGTGTCCCTTCATCAACACACCGTTCACGGTAACATCTTTCGGTGTTTCCTCGAGTCAACTGTCAAATATATCAGACATGGGACTGTTCTCAAGTATCATGTCAACATATGCATTGACATCAGCTCACGTCGTGATATGACTGAAATAGTGATGAAAGCGACATTAAACCATAAGCAGTCACTCACTCACTAGACATCAGTTCCAGTCTTGGAATCTGAAGCCGCACTCTTGTCAGAAGCACGTGACAACGCGTCTGAGATGAACCTGTACTTTCCCGGGGTATAGGATACCTTCAAATCATATGTCTGGAGTCTGATCGTCAAACGTTGAACCCTTATAGGACAGTCATTAATTGATTTCACAAACAGTGGAATGCGCGGTTTATGGTCGGTTTCCACGCCATAGATAAATTGATGAAAACGTTCACAAGCGAAGGTAGTCGAAAATATTTCTTTCTTTCTCACACTTAGTCATGGCACACGAAGCGTACGCGACTGACTGCCACTCACCGTCATATTACTGTAGTAGCACTGCGGACTATGATGCATCTGCAGAGACCTTCACTGGTTTTTCTGAGTCATAGAATTTCAATACTGGACTTCCTGTTAGAGCAGTTCGCAACTGCTTAAATGAATTCTCTTGTTGTGGACCCCAACTCCATTCGGTCTCCTTGTCAAGCAATGATCTTAGAGGAGCAGATTTGGTTGACAAGTCTGGGATGATTTTGCTCATGTAATTCATCGTTCCCGGCAAGCACTGTACATCCTTCTTACAGACTGGTTTCACCTTGAATGGATCTGGTTTGACACCATCCTGACCCATCGCGTCACCGATGAATGGTAGTTGATTGACACCAAACATACACTTTTCTGGATTAAGTCGGATGTTGGCACTGCGCGTTCTCTCCAATTACAAGCGTCTGGTCCGTTATTCATAATTCAACCGTCGTCCATTAAAGAATATCCGCGTCCATAATCCAACGACCTATTCCATTTTCCATATAACAGTATTAGCACCAAATTCAAAAAGACAATCATTGTATACATAAACATAGGGACTAGTTTTCTGCAAGAGAGAAGCGGTCAACAGTTTTCAATGATGCCGGCAAGACATCATGATGTTCCGAACATAGCAAATCCGTATCACTGATCAGTATTTTCAATCCATAATAAATGAAATACCCGTCATAGACGTGCATCATGCTCGGCTCTCGTCTTTCCTCAAATGATGATGTCGTCCATCGTCGTATCAACACACAACACAATATCCTTATACACCTGGCGTATGGTCTTATGATAGACTTCCGGTGCAGAGGAAAAACCAAAAGGAAGCCTCAGAAATATTTACCTTGAGAATGGGATATTGAAGTTACAAAGCCTTGAGTTGAAGGCATCAAGCTTCATTTGCCAACAGCCAGACTACGCATCTAACTTGCGGAATATGGTTGCACCTGCGAAATGTGCCATAACTTCTTTCTTCACGTGTTTACAATTTGTAATGCTCATGGCGAATTGCACGGTTGCGATCCCTTGGATCAAGACACACGCTGAGTTTTCCATTTGTCTTTTGCACGACTACAAAGGAGTTAACCCACTTTGTGGGATCATCTACTTTGGAAATGACCTCAAGCGATTCCATTCTTTGAGCTGATCGCGAAGTTTGAAAGGAACTTTGCGACAAGGGTGTACCACCGCTGATACCGCAGGATCAATATGAATATGGTGCTCTCTTGGAAGACAGCCCTAACCCTGAAACACATCTTGAAACTCACTAATGTATCATAGTCAAACTGAGTGTCAAGTGAAATCACTCTATTGGCGAGATTCATCTTGTCACACGCACCTAGGCTTAGTATAGCACGCACTTTCCTGGGCAAAACAATACATGAAATGGTATAGTTAGTGTCCTTGTGTGTCACACTAGCCCGACATTCACCTTATAAGTTCCCGAATATCCAGTTACCGGGGTATTTGAATGATGCCGTGTTGGCAGTGAGTTAAGTTTCATGTAGTCATACTCTGAAATAATATACATCTGTGTCCCAGTGCCCTACCTGAATGAGAGGATGATGTCATTGACCTCTAATGACAGAATCCAATCTCTCACATTTTCCGGAGATGACTGCACAATATCTACATAAAAGTCCCCATAGGAAAAATCCTCACAGGCCTCCATTGTGTTGGGCAAGGTTTTTGTGCACCGTGCCACCTGTTACATCTATCACACCGCGGTTGCTTTTGTGTAGTACCGTCAGTCCAAACTTTGCCCGCCTTTGCCCGCAGTTTCTAGCGAACAATCGCTCAAGGGCAGACTTTAATCTCCCTATACCCCGTCTATGAACAAGACAATCAGATAGTACTACAGTCCGGAAATAATCTCCAATGCAGGCAATCATTTGTTAAGGTGATAATACACGCACAACAGCTACAGCAACGGATTCAAACTTCATGTAAGGATCACGGGACAGTGCATACAATGGCCAAGTCTGGGGGTAACAAATGCGTCTAGACAAAGGCCTTTTCAGCTGCACAAAGGCTTAGATAATAGCTCCCTACATGAAGTATCTACCTTGCGAAGCAATATAAAGCTGGAGTTTTGGCGTCCGAAATTCATAGAAGATGATAATGTATGGATGCCTCAAGCAAACTGATAATTCTTCAGGACAAGGAAGGCAGATAAGTGAAACTTAGATTGTGATCAGCATTTATATTGGTGGTTGTTACAATAACAGAGGTTTTCTTATCAGTTGTAACAGACAAGTTTTTGAGACTACAGTCTCGCATATCTTGTAGATTGACACATTTAACATGATGTGAAGGGTTCCATCTGTAAAATGTATATCCGAATCGGGCTCTGTTTGCAGCAAATATCCCCGTCCGATTAGGCCAATCATATTGATGTATCTGTATCAATGGCAGTGTATGACATCACTCATACTGTAATACAGGGCATTTTCAAAGTCACGGGAGTTGGGCGGAAATATCATTAGCAACATTTTGCAAACACTCATAGTATCCATGTATTTGTATTTAATGCACTGGCAATAGTACACATGTCTTAATAAGGTCAGGCTAGTGTCACTGTAAATCTTGTTTTGAATAATTTAATTGACATTCGATTTGTGGCGAATATTGTAAAAAAGTATGACGGAAATATGACATTTGAACAACATTTTCATTTCTGTCTCTATTATACTCCAGATAGGAAATGTACAGGGTAAAGCTGTTTATATTCACATATACATACATTACACAGCCTTGTTGGCTTAGCAAACATGTACATGGCACAGATTTATTTTTTTTTTTTTTTTTTTTAAGTTGCTAATGTCATTTGTCGGTTGGACGGAAATTTTGACGGAACAGTGGACTAGGTTATCGTGGAATCCGCCACATACACATGGATGTTTATCAGAGATACACATGTGTACGCTTTCAGAACATACCTTCAGAATAATGTATACCCATCTGACCCATCTGATGTGTTCGTGAGTTTTTCCTACGCAATCAATGTGTATGTACAAGTTTGCATTAACTCTGGCACAGAAGCGCCCGTACAAAATATTGTTCTCTGCGTTTTTCATGTCACTGTTCTTTTTGGGGATGTTTGTGGGGATGTCTAGTGAAGAATGTTAGCAATCTCAGTATCATAGGGATACTGTCTACGCGGATCATCTTCATATCGTTATATCTGCAGCTGCTACTGTAGCACCACCAACACGTAACGAATACAATTGACTCGTGCAGCTACATACACTCACTATCCAGACAAACTTATCCAATTATGCATATATCCTCATCAGCGCGGTCACTAAAACAAAACATTTTATTGGTCACCCAATTGTGATGAAGTTCACTGTCAGAAGGATTGGGTATAGACGTGACGTACCCAAATATTTGGGTCAAAAGGACCCAAAAGTTTTGAACCAAAATCGAATTCGACCCAAATGTTTAGATCTCAAAATATCTGATATTTGAACCAATCCTTCTGGCAGTGTTGGGGTGGGAGTGGGGGATCCCACCGATTCGTCAGCGCGGATCATAGGTCTCTTTGTGTAGTCAAATGGGAGATACACTGTATCGTTCATCTTCACTTTCCTCCTGAGGTTTGAGCTCGCCCCTGACTGTTCTACAACTGTACTTTCCCACGATTATAATTACGTTTTGACTGTTAGCACATCGGCATCGGATACGAATCAATCAATCATGCCTCCGGAAAGGCGATCATGCTGCTCTCGACATCCGATGAGGCGGGATTACTGTATCTGGATATTGTCATGATTTGACGAGCCCACCTCATTCAGTTTTTGAGGTAGATCTCTTACATGTACTATGACTGAACTTTAAAACATATTTTTACTATCAAGAGCACTTTAATCGCCTATTGGGTGTTATGTACATGTAAGGGTACAAATCAAGATACACCGTCAATGGGATATCTGTAATACGATTGATGGTGTTCATAATACTGGAAAAGTTTTCTACGTTTACAGAAATGACGAAGTTTGTCCACGCAGCTTTCACAGCTCGTGTTCTCATATATCATGGGTAAATGCGATACTGGTGCTGATTGTCTATATGTATAAGGTGCGTACATAGACAGTAGTCTGCAGTCTTCTTGATATCACCGATATGACCGAGTGTTTAGTACTGCGCGTTCCAAGTTGAACCCAGAACGTCATTACTGTGCTTCATCACTTTCCGATAACGAAATGAGAATATGAGCGACAACGACCATACTGGGATTGAACCACTATATTAGATAAAAATATAATGTGTATTCGATTTGTTACATACCATTGAGTAGCTACTCAATGTATGACCAACTATGACTCTAACTGATATATAAAGTACGGAAAAAACACGGCCAAGTTTTCTTTGATCAATTTTCAATTTTCGACGTAAATTTGTGCGCGTCTATGGGCAATTACGGCAAAATTGGATATTACAAAAATATAACACATCACAGGCATGTTCGTGTGTACACATCATATAGAAAATATGCTTGGAATTATGAGAACGGAGCAACGCAATATAATTGCATCAGTGACCTCTCATCTGCACCACGTGGACTATGTACAAATGTGGGGCAGCAAGACCGTGTCGATAATTCTAAAGGGATAATACATAGCGTCCAGTAGTGAAAGGCAGTGATATTATTCCATGCTTAAAGGGGTAGTAAACCCTTAAAAAAGGGTATGCTGTAAACTAAAGAATAGTTCCATCGCTGTCTAAAAGTATTTTAAATTTATTTTCCGATTTTGTCCAACCGAACAAAAATCCGATAAACTTAGGATGGTGGCCCGGCCATTCTTCGTTATTCTTTTTGAAAATTTTTGATGTTATAACTTTTCTTCAATCCAATGTACTGCTATGCACTCTGTAATATTGACTAGACATCGAGAAAGTAAGAAATCTGCATGTTGGAGAGGAACCAACTTTGCTAATTCGCTGATAACGTAAATATATATTCGACATTTTTGCTATATGCATCTGTGGGCAGGTTGTAGTTGAGGACCTCCTTTCACACCATGGGCTTCATGAAGAAGTTGTGTACAGACAAATGTTGGTGAAATGGCAAACAAATATTTTTTGTCCAGTTGCATAACTTAGGTCCAAAAATGTAATCGATGTACATTGTTGTTTAAACATTAAATAAACAATAATATTTGATGGTAAACCTCTAAAATACTTTCCTATCGAGGAAAATGGAATGGTTGTAACAGATCAAAATACAAACACATAAATTAAATGCGTTTTATTAGGTTACAAAAAGCGAAAAAATAAATAAACAATAACTTTGGACAATGATGGAACTATTCTTTCATTTAGAACTTACTTTATTCAATGAGTTACTATCCTGTATGACAATGCTTCAAGCAAATTAAATTTGTTACTGGAATCTGTCCATTTCAATTATTCGTCAACTTTCGAGCTTGTCAAAAATCCATATTTGAATCTATATAAATTTATTTTATTTTTTGCAGCATGTAGCAAATATAACTCCATGATATTGATAATATATCATGCTTGAAATAACTTTATAATATTTATTTTTCATATAAAATTCCATAATAGTTGTTTCATGTACCGGAACTGAATTGTAATATATAATGTATTCGCGTCAACTCTGGCAAAGGAGCATACAGTAAGGCGGGTGCGGTGTAACATTCGATAATTTATCTGGGCATGCGATATAAGCGACACACCCACTGATATGATTGCCATCTGTTATTACTCCACACGGACTCGCTTGAACACGAATACATTATGACGCCACCCCATGGAGTTGAGCCCGGGTATATGAAAAAGTTATTATGGAATTTTATGTCAATAGAATTATAAAGTTATTTCAAGCGTGATGTATTTTCAATATCGCGGAGTAATGATAATGATATAGAGTTCAGTTTGTTATATACGCTGCAAAAATATAATTTATGCAGGGTTAACCACTGACTTTTGACAATGGACAGTCTTTAGACACACGATTGAGGAAATTGAATAATTCAAATATATGCAGAAAATTGTGATGAGTCATTCATAAGGATACATGACAAATTTCCAAAGAAAATTTGGTCGTGTGTTTTCGGCTTAACAGTATGTCTTGTTGTTCTGATGTTCATAATTTGTTTTTTCATTTTCAGCTTCCTAGTGATATATGGGATGCAAAGATGGTCGGTTTGATGCACAGTATATTTTATGTCGGCTTCTTTTTCACACATATACCGGGCGGCTACCTCTCAAAACATCTACCCTGTCACAGGTGGGTCGGGCTGATGGGTTTTTACCCCTCGGCCAAATTTGGCCGAAGGGCATTGTCTTCGTCATGTACGTCCGTCCGTCTGTCCGTCACACCTTTCTCGTTACCAAGATATCTTTAGGACGACTTACCCTAGTCACACCAAACTGGCAGTGCACATCCGTATGCTCGTGACTCAGAACCCTATTGAATCTGGACCTGATTGGTTGGGAACTTTGGCGGCCATCTTCAATTTATGCGAAACCATCACAGCTTTCTTGTTACCAAGATATCTTTAGAACGACTTACGCTAGGCACACCAAACTTGAAGTGCACATCCATATGCTCATGATCCAGAACCCTATTGAATCTGGACCTGATTGGTTGGAAACTTTGGCGGCCATATTTAATTTATGCGAAATCATTAATCTTGTGTATCTTAGGTACCATTTCTCTGTTCAGTGTGAAACTTGATATAGATCATCGATGCATCAAGAAACTTCAAAGGAATGACCAAACCAGTTTCCCTGATTCGGTGAAAACCTTGGTGGCCATCTTAAATTTATGCAAAATCTTTAATGGAATATATCTCTGATACCATTCAAGTGTTCTATACGAAACTTGGTATACAGCGTCGATGTACAGTACACCCAAGAATTAAACTGGTCAAATTCGCGAAGGATAGCCGAAAGATGTCGCGAACCGTTCGCGAACGTACCTCTCGCCATACCTTTCGCGAGAAAATGTCAGAATTGAACCTTTCGCGAAAAGAATACGCGAACGATGTTTGAGGAAATACATGTCGTAAAATGTTTATATTCTTGTCTGTCAACTATTTATTTTTCATTTGCTGGTGTGTTTTGTTTTTAATGGCATTAATTAGGTCCATATACCTAATTTTGCAAAGGAATTGCAACTATAAAATCACGACGACGTACCGGTTTTCCTCGTCAGTCCATGATGCAGCCGTGATTCATGCAAAATCGAGATCGTAAAATTGGTAGCTGTATCACCGTATTCATCTAGTCAAAAAGTCGCATAATCTGCCCCTTATTTGAGTTCATTGTGCTGTATGGCTTGTTTTTGTAACTGAAATCTTTCACATCCAAATGAACTTCGCAGTGCATGAAGCCCGATCTAAAACATGGCGTCAGCCAGCCGTTCATAAGAGGCGTGTCCAGTTGCTACGAAGAGGGGAAACAACTCTGAGCAGACATTTAAAAAAATGTTATTGCCTTCATAGGCGGAACAGGGGTTATTCTTGACAAAAAAAATCATCTACTCAGTTTCCAAATTCAATAAAACTAACTCAGTTTTTCCAGCATGCCCGAATGTCTCCAAAAAGTATTTTTTTTTAAGTTTTCGTCACATGAATTACAAAAACTCAATTTTTTTTAAAGTTTTCATCACATGAAGAATAAAAACTCATTTTTTTTAAGTTTTCATCTTTAACGGAATGCATTTATATTGCAGTGGCAGAGAGCGGCATTTTGTTTCAAGATAATGATTCAAATCAACGAGATATGATATAATTCTAGAGGAGAATTGGTGTGATTAATAAAAAGTGGTTTAGGCATATTTCTTTTTTTTTAAGACTTGAATTTGAAATTCCCCCGACACAATTTGAAATGAAAGTGTTAAATTTTCCTTGAATTGCATTTTATTGCAGAAAATGTATCCTGCGAGAATGAAATTTGCAATTCCGGAAAACTTTATGCATGCAAGGCAACCAAACGGCCGTAAATTCAAGACGGCCATAATAAATACCAAGCTGAACCGTAGACCAGTCAATGCTCTAGACAATCCGATCATGATTGATTGTAGCTCTCGTCTTGCACACGTGAAACTTCTTTATTTAGACAATTTGTACGTTTGGTTTTGATGTATTTTCAATCCTTGGTATCGCTGGACATTTCACCTTTTATTTCGTGTTGAAACGAAACGGTACATATGTACCCGAAAAATGATGACGGCTGACTGCTGGCACACGTCTCTCTGCTGCGCAGTTCTGTCGGGCGTTGTAGCTGTCATCCCTCGTGGTCGTTTGGAAACTTCCACCCGGTCGTATTAATCGCAAACCCATACTTTCTAGCATAAAGAAATGCATTGGATGGTTCCCGACGAATCGAATTGGAAGCGTTCACTAAAACTAGGAAAGTAAGGCACAAAACTTTAGCTGTGCCGTATTCGATACGCACGTGACCTTTTCAACAACAACAACGACGACAACGTGAGTGGAGATTTTCTTTTGTTTCGTAGACTATTTTCTGCCTATTTCGTTCCTGAAACGAAATTCTTGCTGGGTGAAATCAAGAATAGTGGTCCTAAAACATATGCAACTGTACCCCGCATGAGAAGATCCAACACTCCCGCATTTGTTGCCATCTTGTCTTGTCAAATGCGGATCGCTTTACGTCAGTTACGATCGTGACCTATCTTTCGCGAAAGGTATTTACCTTTCGCGAAAGCTATGAAATAAATATGAAATCATCGCAAGTTATTATCAACCTTTCGCGGCCATCTTTAATTTATGCGAAATCATTAATGATCTCTATCTCTGATACCGTTCGAGTGCTCGATGTAAAATTTGGTATATATCATCGATGCATCAATAGACTTACGATAAATGACAGTTCTGGCGTAAACTTATGATCGAGTGGAAACCTTGGTGGCCATCTTTAATTTATGCAAAATCTTTAATGATGTATATCTTTGATACCATTTCAGTGTTCTATATGAAACTTGGTATCCAGCATCGATGTATCAAGAGACTTTCAATGAATAACCACATCAGTTCCTCTGAGTGGCGGGAAGGATGGGCGGCCATCTTTAATTTATGCGAAATCATTAATGATCTATATCTCTGATACCGTTCAAGTGCTCGATGAAAATTTGGTATACATCATCGATGTATCAATAGACAGTTCTGGTTTTTCTGATTGGGCGGAAACCTTGGTGGCCATCTTTAATTTATGCAAAATCTTTAATGATGTATATCTTTGATATCATTTCAGTGTTCTATATGAAACTTGGTATACAGCATCCATGTATCAAGAGACTTGCAATGAATAACCACATCAGTTTCTCTGAGTGATGGGAAGGATGGGCGGCCATCTTTAATTTATGCGAAATCATTAATGATCTCTATCTCTGATAATTTTCAAATGCTCGATGTAAAATTTGGTATACATCATCGATGCATCAACAGACTTATGTAATGAATACCGGTTTCTCTGATTGGACGGAAACGTTCGAGGCCATTTCTAATGGCAACATTTCTCATAATCTGTATATTTGTCACTTGAATGCTTGGTGTTCCTGAAGTCTTGCTTCAAATTGAATACATTATGAATGGCTGGCGCCCAGAGCCGAGGGGTTTTCAGATGCGCAGCTTCGTATTATATATTGCAATATATGTTGGCAAATTAACAACCTGTCAGAAGTAAAGAGATAAAATTATGAAGTACTCAAACGAGCGGTTCAGCTGAACTTTCGTACAGTTCCTGTACCTTTGCAGGAATACCTGGATGTCCAGTCAATTATCTCTCTCCAGTATATATTGTCCGATCAGAGGAAATGTGACTTTAATATGGGGCAAACTCCTTTGTGTGTGATGGTAACAAAGCCGATGGGTTTTTTTCACTTCAAAACATGCAAATTTATAGTTTGCTTGTAGATTACGTACTGAAATACGAGTTTTGAAAGAATTGCGACGTTCAGTTGCATAATATCGAAGAAAAGAATGATCAACATGTTCTACCTGACCTATTTGGTATTTTTAAAGCATTTCGATGGATGATTTTCTCCTGTCACCTCTAGCCAAAATCATTATTGGATCGTGTGGCAATACACTTTTGACGTAAGGTGTCATAGTTTTGTTCAATCTAATAAAAATTAAATCCTTTCTGCTCCCCCATTTGGATATGTCGCTTGCACATACGATTGGGGAGCATTGATGGGATATTAATTTATTAAGATTGAGTTTTGTTACAAGAGAATGAAATCTCTATATATGCCTGAAAAAATACTAATATACACCAGGGGCCCAATTTGATCGATGACGCATTCTTAATATTATTCAGGGACATTTCCTGAATAACAGGGAATTTTTTTCAAAATTCCTGGCTGTTCCTAACTACAATTCAATTTCAGGGAAACAAACCTCCTGAATTTTATGAATTATTCCCTGGATTCAGTGGTAAATGCTCGGGAATTTAGAAAATGGTCCTGAATTTCAGTCTGAAATCCCTGAACATGAATTGTAGTTGAATGGTCAAAACTTCCTGGAATAATTCTTGGATGTTTTTGAGAGTGTATCTCCATTTTTATACAGATGACATTAGCAATATTTTCGAGGCTTATAATTCAGTATGTAAACTTCAAGAAAAATCTGATTCGACAAGGTTTAGTTTTTTTATTATCATCGCACGTGCCCAAAGGAGCATGTTAACGCCACATATCCTTTGTCGAATAGACTGAGAAAAGAATATTTCTTTCGCAGTAGTTCTTTACATGCATTAGCTGTAGCTTATTTGCATTTATACTTTTAATACGATAAAGCAACACCAATGTTCGCCTCGTCAGTACCTAGATGTCTGGGCACAACGTTTAAACAATGGCGTGGATGGAATGAGCGGTGAAGTGTATTCTCTGTTAACCTTCCATTTTATTGTGATATGAATACCATATATGCCCACTGTGTTGACCAACGGTATCATCATTGTATCATTGGGTTACAAATGGAGATCGTCCGTGACGTTTAATGATTGAGGCTATCAACGATTTTGTCTTCACAGTCTCCGTATATCCGTATTCATAAGATATGAAGCTCGTTTCTTCTTATAAGCGATATAAATATTCATAGAATCATGCATACTTTTGTGGTGAGTTTCACACTGATCATTTATACTCTTTGTATTTTTCAGACTCTTTGGTGGTTGCATTTTGCTGTCGAGTACGCTAAACCTACTCATTCCTATAGCTATCTCCAAAGTCGGTTATAACTTTACCTTACTTGTTCGATTTTGTCAAGGTCTCAGCGAGGTAAGTTGATTATTTTTATTGATTAATAAAACAATTCCCCATGAACCATATAATATTAGTAGCACGGAATTGAGAAAAATAGCGTTAAGATATTGTTACTCTGATATTTCTTTGTTCACTTTGACTGCGGGGGAGAATGATTTGCAAATGCAAATCACTGGCAGTTCTGTTTAAGCATTGAGATTCCTCATCACGAAAAACTGTGATAAGATGATGTCGAAGGAAGTAAAAGACAGTCCAAAGAGTTTCTGGAGATATGTAAACAGCAAGACTAAGTTGAAAAGTAGAATAAATGACTTTGCGAAATCCGATGGTTCATTGACTAGTTCAAAAAGGCAGAGGTATTGAACGATTTCTTTTCTTCAGTGTTTGTGACGGGGGACATCAGAAATATTCCCTCTATGAAGCAGAAGTATAATGGGGAGAGCCTACAAAGTGAAGTCATTACAGTGGCCGTTGTTCGAGAGAAGTTGACTAAGCTAAAACCTGGTAAATCTACAGGGCCAGACGATCTACATTCATTCATACTCAAAGAGCTACCGGATATCTTGGCAATTCCATTATGAGTAATATTATTTAATATCCTTCGAAAAGGGTGTGTTACCACAGGTCTGGAAGCATGCGAATGTAACCCACATATTTAAGTAGGACAGGAAAGATAATCCTGGGAACTACAGACCACTCAGTTTGAATTCAGTGGTCTGTAAAGTTATGGAGGCCATTATTAGAGATAGGATAGTTGATCATATGACGTCAAACAACTTATTCGCAAAGGCACAGCATGGTTTTAGAAGCCCTCGATACAGTTCCGCACCAGAGGCTGCTAAAGAACAAACTATGCATATGGCATATCAGGTCAAATGCATAAATGGATTGAGAATTTTTTTGTGGATCAAAAGCAAGGAGTTAGTGTGCACGGATCCCTTTCAGAATGGTGTGATGTGGGAAGTGGAATACGACAGGGCAGTGTACTGGGCCCCGTGTGACTGGTCGGATCGCTCATTGTTAAGGTTTAACAAAAACCAACACTTCCAGTAGGAGATGCGAGATGGAACGGAAACTTTCTTCATTAAATTAAGTATTGAATAGAAAGACCTGCATGGGTATTCTAGTAGACGACAACTTAAGACTTCAGCGAACATGAAGGAAATCGTCTCGTACGAATTGTACGGAGGACTTTTAAATTCCTGGATCAAGACATGTTGCTGCGACTTTGCAAGTTCATAGTCCATCCAAAGCTGAAATACGGGAACCGTGTATGGTCTCCTCTTTTTAAAAAAAGATAAAGATGAATTGGAGATAGTACAGAGGAGGGCCACCAAAATGGTTCAAGGGTTACAAAATCTAACGTATTGTGAATGCGTACGAGTCTTGCGACTTCCGACATTAAAACATAAGAGGAGAAGAGGTGATCTTGTAAGCTTTATCAAGACCATAACAGGAATGGACCACATTAAAACCGGTCAGCTGTTCATGCTCCAGCAGTACAGCAGAACAAGAGGGCATGCCTTAAAATTACGAAAACCTCACTGCAGGCTGAACTTGAGGAGGCACTTCAGCAACAGAACCATAAAAACGACTGCAATGGTTTGCCCACATCACTAGTGGAATCAAAAACAACTGCATCCTTCTAGAGAGGAATAGACAAGTTTTGGTTAAATCACGAAGGCCATTTTTATAAACAAGTTTTTGTTAAATCACGAAAGCCATTTTTATAAACCCGGATGGTAGGCAGATCCAACATGTAAATATGTTTTATTTCCGCCCATGACACCCGGTTCGAGCCTTACGTTTTGTGGCGACAACTCTAAACAGGTGGCACACGTTCCAGCGTGATGATATCAAGGAATTTGCCATTTTGTAGACCAAGCTAATACAGAAAACAGTACAGTTTGTTGTGTGTCCACTCACCAGTTTACTGTCGATGTCAGTCAAACCGTAAAAACTGAACAATTTTGCTGAGGTAACCAGCCAATAGACAAAAGACGCAGGCCCAGAAGTTTTCCCTGTTAGACAATACATTAGAGACAATGCAATTCCTGCAGATGTAGGACTTGGAGGGGAAACTCAATTCTAATCACTCCATGAGCCATAAAGGCAAAAATGGGTAGCCTAGACCCATCACCTCACTTCGATTCTGACTGGTCAATACCGGTTAGTATCACACATTTCCACGGGTGGTCTGAATAAAAATTACCTAATAGGAGAACAAATGCAGTAGCTGTTTTGATTCACCAGTCACCTTGGCAATTGAGATCTACAAGTGGGAAAGAAGAAACTACATTATATTATACCCAAACTCGTATAAAATATTGATATCACCTCACTTACTCGTTCTACTCTCTTCCAGGGCCCACTGTTCCCGGCTTGCTACGGGTTACTCCGTCAGTGGACGACGCCACAGGAACGTGGTCGACTGGGATCAACAGTACTCACTGGTAAAACTAACGATCAGGCTCAATCCAATTAGACCTTAAATCGTCCGTTCCCAAGTCATCATATATAATGAACTATCAACAACGATGAGATAGATGTAGCCCACCCAAATATTCTTACTGATGATAATTTGGCTATCTTTTTGAAAGCTATTCATTCAGAGAATCAGACCAATATACATTTATTCTCTTCATGCTATACAGCTGAATTGTTTGAATATAAATGAAATGGTTTGAGAAAGTACAGTCTTCAAATTTCCTCTTGACCAAAAATCTGTTGTTATAATACTAAATAAACGTGACTCATGAAAAAATCATCTTCGAAATTAATTTATGGTAGTTGAAATTTTAATATTTAAAAAAAAATCCCACGAATAACGCAATCATCTACACTGAAGGCGATCATTAATTTGAAATGGTGACCAGTGTGGCAGGTTTATCTAGTTATTTTTGTACAGTATTGTGTTAAAACTTCACGCATTAGCGCTGAATAACATAGACTTTTAGAATAGTCTTCAACGGAGAAACAAGCAAATACATGTTCTAGAGGAGGGAATGAAAAGCGATTTTCTACAATTAAAGACCGTTAGTTTTTATGAACCAAATCAAATTACTAATAACTCAAGTTAAATGAATGATGACCCAGCGTAATTCTTTTGAATTTTCAACCGGTTATTTTTTTAAATTTGAAGAAAGTTAATTTCTTGATCAGTTAATCACAGTTAATGTGTCAGATAAATATGTGGTCCACCTGATGTGGTCCCCAATATGGATTCAGTCTGAAGCATGTACGCTTTGTCTAACATCTTCTTTTAAAAATTTCGATGTTGGTGAAAAGGAATATGTTTTCATCACATTGTTTTCACCATATGAAGTTGATTATTTATTACTAAATTAGGCATATTTCGAATTTTTGATTCATGCAAGGGATTTTGTGCCCTTAATTAAATCGCTTTAGACATTTTACATCATGGAATGAGATATTTTTTAATTTATAAAGGGCACCAGTATATATTTTTAATTGTCCTCCGCCACGAAGTGGTGGGAGGACTTGGAAATGCTAGCCGTCCGTCCTTCCGTCCGTCCCTCCGTCCGTCCGTCCCACATCTTGTGAACGCGATATCTTGAGAACAATTCGACCAATCGACTTCAAACTTGAGAAGGTGCTTCACATCAGTTAGACGGCCATTGGTATTGATTTTCACTGAGGTACGTAATCCAAGATGGCCGCCATCGACCATATTGGATTCTGTCCGTCCCACATCTTGTGAACGCGATATCTCAAGAACAATTTGACCGATTGACTTCAAACTTGAGAAAGTGCTTCACATCAGTTAGACGGCCATTGGTATTGATTTTCACTGAAGTACGTAATCCAAGATGGCCGCCATCGACCATATTGGATTCTGTTCGTCCCACATCTTGTGAACGCGATATCTCGAGAACATTTCCACCAATCCACTTCAAGCTTGGGAATGTTCTTCACATCAGTCAGACGGCCATTGGTATTGATTTTCACTGAGGTACGTAATCCAAGATGGCTGCCATTGACCATATTGGATTCCATCCATCCCAGATCTTGTGAACACGATATCTCGAGAACAATTCAACTAATCGACTTCAAACTTGGGAAGGTTCTTCACATCAGTTAGATGGCCATTGGTATTTATTTTCACTGAGGTACGTAATCCAAGATGGCTGCCATTGACCATATTGGATTCTGTCCATCCCACATCTTGTGAACGCGATATCTCGACAACAGTTTGACCAATCCACTTCAAACTTGAGAATGTGCTTCGCATCAGTTAAACGGCCATTGGTTTTGATTTTCACTGAGATACGTAATCCAAGATGGCTGCCATGGACCATATTGGATTCACTCCGTTCCACATCTTGTTAACACGATATCTCAAAAACAAATCAACCAATCGACTTCAAACTAGGGAAGGTTTTTCACATCAGTTAGACGGCCATTGGTATTGGTTTTCACTGAGGTACATAATCCAAGATGGCTGCCATTGACCATATTGGATTCTGTCCATCCCACATCTTGTGAACGCGATATCTCGAGAACAGTTCGACCAATCGACTTCAAACTTGAGAATGTGCTTCACATCAATTAGCCGGCCATTGGTATTGATTTTCACTGAGGTACAAATCCAAGATGGCTGCCATTGACGATATTGGATTCCATCCGTCTCGGATCTTGTGAGCGTGATATCTCGACAACAATTTGACCAATCAACTTCAAACTCGAGACGGTGCTTCACATCAGTTAGACAGCGATTGGTATTGATTTTCATTGAGGTAGTATGTAATCCAAGATGGCTGCCATTGACCATCTTGGATTTCACTCACCCATATTGTACCCATCTGTGTTGTGAACGCGATATCTTGATCTATTCCACTCATCGATTTATAAACCTCACCATCCACAAATCCATATACAACTACAGACTTACATTCCAGTGTTACACTACCCATTACTGCTTCCCAAACCTCCTCAAATTGTCTCAACAATTCCAGATGAACGTCTCTTTCCACATACACATATCAACTTTCCAAGTTATATTTAAGGAGATATTGAAAGCGTATATGCTGTATGCTCTCAAACAGGCTACTTGGCGGAGGACCTGCTAGCTACTCAGCTTGTTTTAATTGTATTCATTCGAGCGAGTCGTTCGTATGAATATATTTCCTGTATTGTGATAGGGGAAAGAAGATGTCGTAATCGATGTCGGTGTTCCTTTCCAGGAAATGATACGGGTTTCGTTTAAAAAATTAAAGATAAACCAAGAAAGAAAGACACAAAAAACAACAACAAATAGATAAATAAAAAACAAATATGGGAGGTGGGTATTCAACTATGGAGAGTTAGTTATGGTACTTTCCCATGGGAATCTATGGGTGCTCCAATATTAAAATCTAATGATGTTTTTTTTGCTTGCAAAAGTCATGCATGTACACCTGTACATAAAGTTTGCTGCAGTTGTCAGCTGTCACTGGATGATTATGAAACTTGGTGCACATGTTTCCTATGATTAGAGGAGGTATTTGTCTTATATATGAGATGAAATATTAATTTCTGACTAAATTATGGCAAATGATGTGATTTTTGTTTAGCACAAGTGTACATAGAAAGTTTTGCTGAAGTTGTCAGATGGCTTTGGATGATTATGTAATTTGGTACACATGTTTCGTATAATTAGAGGATGTGCCTATGCTATCTATGAGATGAAATATTCATTTTTGTCCAAATTATGAGGTTTTGGGCTTAGTAATTTGCCATCTCAAGGTGTTTTGTTAGACAAAAAAGGTTTGATTGGTTCATTATGAAACTTGGTACACGTTTCATATGATTAGAAGGTGTACCTGTGCTATTTGTGAGATGAAATATTATTATTTTGTCCAAATTATGAGGGTTTCGACTTAGTAATTTGTCAGTGATTATGTATCATTGAATGATTTTGACACTTACTACACATATTTCATATGATTTGAGCATGTGCGTGTGCTATTTGCGAAAAATATTCATTTTTGTCCAATTTATTCAGGTTTGGGCAAAAATTTACATTTACGTTTGCTCTCAGCGGATCACCTCACATGGCGATACATGGAGATATTGGGGTTCTCAGAACGCTTGTTGGCGATTGTTCTGCCTATCCTTTCTAATGATTAATGTTTGTCTGAACAATTATTTTAGGTGCCTATGCTGGGGCAATCTTTGGCTTTCCGATTGCTGGGTTCATTACACATTATATCGGATGGCAGTACGTCTATCATGTCACATGTAAGTAGATTGGGGACTGAGTTTCTCTCAATGAATTATCACTAATTCCTTCAATGGCTATACCTTATCAGCAAAATGGGTGATTAGAACTCGGTAACCTTATGGGTCTATATTATAGAATTTGTATTTCGCTTTATCTAGGGATAGCACCGTATGAAGAGGAGGTATAAACGTGGATGACTAGAAACAGACCCAAAGAAAAGTATTTATATCATCACCCACTTAACAGATGTACCCGTAACTGGCCTGTATTCCCACGATACAATACCGAAATGAATTCTAGAGCTGATAGCTCATCCCTGAGAAAGGGTTCTTCGCTATCAATACAATTAAGAGATGTAACTTGATCATTTTGGATTCTAAAGTTTTGAATAAACAACTATTGCCACATGAATCACCGACCAAGTCACAATCATAGCGTTGGAAACTTGAATGAGGAAGACTGATATGTTCGTAACAGCATGTTGTATATTGTTGTTTTAGCTGGTGTTGCCATTGTTTGGTACTTAATCTGGTTGTTTGCCGCCCACGAGAAGCCGTCTCACCACCCTAGCATATCCACAGAAGAACTTAATCTGATCGAGCAGAGACAAGGAGTGACTGTATTAGAGTACGAGGTAGGTCATGATGGCGTAACGAGTGTATAAATGACTTCAACGGTAAGATAATAGGAGAGAAGAGAAAAAAAGGAAAACACACGGCCTTGGGTCGCGTATCCTGGTCGGCTCATGGCATATCGTCAGAGCCTGGTTGGTTTTTGAATTTCTTAATCAAGAGTCAATCACTGCTGTCCAACTGTTACAAGGTCTTGGCATGTGTTAAACATTTCGTTGAGTATATGTGATAGTAGTAGTGTCTACTGATTTAAAGTCGTATTTTGCCGGGGGAGGTAACTCTTGCATCCGACAGGGGGCGCTGTTTCCATGTTATAGTATAGGGAGCGGCCATGCACGGCCTTTGTCCTCTGGGCCGCAAGGCCGCTATAGTTCCGGCACTTCTGGTCACATGACCTTTCACCTCGAATCCCTCCGCGGTGATGCGGTCATGTCTGGCGGTGATGTGATTGCGGAAAAAAGCTTCCGCGGAGAAAAAGTAGTGCCCAGAATTCAAATACGCTGCATGGTCCGATTGGGTCGTATGAGGTATCAATGTGAATCATTCGTAAAGGCGCATCTGATGGACTGGGTGCGGGGTTGAAATAGCGTCATTCTGCGCATGCGCGGTAGACCAAGGGTATGGAAATAGACGTTTTGGGGTCTAGGGGAGCCACTAATGGTCCGATGGGGTCGAGTGAGGTATCAATGTGAAGCCTATGTGAGGGGGCATCCGATGGGCTGCGTGGGGGTTGAAATATCGGCATTCTGCGCATACGCAGTAGACAAAGGGTATGGAAATATACGTTTTGGGATCTAGGGGAGCCCCTAATGGGCCGATGGAGTTGTATGAGGTATCAATGTGAAGCCTAGGTGAGGGGGCATCCGCCTGGACTAGTGTATCGGCCGTTGTCAACATTCTGCGCATGCGCAGACAGGGAATTGTGGGGAAAGGGTATGAAAATAGACGCAGAATGACGCTATTTCAACCCCGCACCCAGTCCATCAGATGCGCCTTTACGAATGCTTCACATTGATACCTCATACGACCCAATCGGACCATGCAGCGTATTTGAATTCTGGGGACTACTTTTTCTCCGCGGAAGCTTTTTTCCGCGACCACATCACCGCCAGACATGACCGCCTCACCGCGGAGGGATTCGAGGTGAAAGGTCATGTGCCCAGAAGTTTCAGAAGTAAGCGGCCTTGCGGCCCAGAGGACAAAGGCCGTGCATGGCCGCTCCCTATACTATAACATGGAAACAGCGCCCCCTGTCGGATGCAAGAGTTACCTCCCCCGGCAAAATACGACTTTAAATCAGTAGACACTACTACTTGTGGTGTTTCCAGTCGTTGACTGAGATGCATGTCTTCCCCTCATTAACGGACTGCGAATCAGCAATACACTGAAGTACTGTACGGCGGGTACCATTTACTGTTACGGGGCGAACAATCAACCTATCTCGTTTTGTATCTGCTATTGAGTACAGGTCCATGTATCGTCCCGCAGGATCGTTCCCGATGTACGGAGTGACCATATTCTACAGACATGATAGAAGTCCTTAAATCCATGCGAATGAATATTCATCTCATCTCATGAGTATAAATTTATCAAATTCTTAACAATTATCTCGAAACTATCGTTTCTTACTCTTTTTCAACTGGTAACATATTGGAACCATGGAACTCAACACCAAATTTACAGATAGCGTAGGAAATATACTGTTCATAATTGTGTCATTCTGAAACAGTGGAGCATTGGGTCATTTCTCCATCACAGAGACCTTGCGCATGGTCTTCCGAGTAAAGCTACAGACGATGACCTCTTCTGTTTGTAAGCTATATTTCTCATGTTTAAAGATCATGGTACATCTGAATCGAACAGATAATTCACCCCAAATTCTGGGATTCCTCGCTACCCATACTTTGGCGTCCATAATCCAAGTAGACAAACTTTAAATATAATGAGCTAGCCGTGTGGAGATTAATCAGTACTATGTTCAAGGCTATCCTGTCAATCAGATTGTCCAGTTTATTTCCTGTACAACATGAACTGCTTTGTTGCGTTCAGGTGAGCTTTACCCATGAAAATATCCGGAAACTCCGTCAATCATCTCGGACTTTGTTGAACTGTTGTGGCCGTATGCGTATAGGATAAGCATATGATCCTCCAGACTTAAGAAACCGCTGTCCATCTTGGATTATTTCATCGATTAAACTTTTTTGGAATCCCGCACGGGACTGGATCAAATTTTCAGCACTGGTATTTGTGCTATTCTAAGATATAGTGTAATCCCAAAATAACGAAAATACTGTTATACGATCACTTTCTAAATGACAAAAATATAGCTAAACTTTTTTTGACTACGTATTGCGTACTTTACATGTGTATATACGTTACTTGGGTCCAATTGGAATTCACTGAAAGTGAGTGCTACCGTTGATTTTCCATGCTGTAAAATCCCACGTACAGTAAAGCTTGATAATATTTATGATAGAATGCGTACACGTACTGTAAGATTTGACGTTGTCATTTGGATCTGTTTGCAAGAATCTACCTGCTATTTGAATATATCCAATTAATTTGACTAACAATCATCCTTTTGCAGAACGAAAAAATACCCTGGGCGTCTATTGTGACGTCACTTCCTGTGATAGCACTCTGTGTTTGCAACATTGCTCGGAATTTCGTCTTCATTTTAATGTTGACGAACGAACCGTATTACCTCAACGCATTCAACTACAATATCGCGGAGGTAACTATCTTCTTCTGCATTATCCATTTGTGTATATGCCTGTATATTTTTAGCCCACCATCACCAGATGGTGGGCTGTTCAAATCGCTTTTCGTCCGTGGTCCGTCGTCCGTCCGTCCGTCCGTCGTCCGTCCGTCGTCCGTCGTCCGTCCGTCGTCCGTCGTCCGTCCGTCCGTAAACAATTCTTGTTATCGCGATTTCTCAGGAACTACTGCATGGATCTTTCTCAAATTTGGTACACAGGTTCCCCTTGGGGTCTAGTTGTGCAGGATACCTTTTCTGGTCCGATTCGAAATCCAATATGGCCACCAGGCAGCCATCTTGGATTTCCCCATGAAACTTTGTTATCGCGATTTCTCAGGAACTACTGCATGGATCTCTCTCAAATTTGGTACACAGGTTTGCCTTGGGGTCTAGTTGTGCAAGAAACCTTTTTTGGTCCGATTCGAAAATCCAATATGGCCACCAGGCAGCCATCTTGGATTTCCCCATGAAATCTTGTTATCGCGATTTCTCAGGAACTACTGCATGGATCTTCCTCAAATTTGGTACACAGGTTCACCTTGGGGTCTAGTTGTGCAAGAAATCTTTTTTGATCCGATTCGAAAATCCAATATGGCCACCAGGCAGCCATCTTGGATTTCCCCATGAAACCTTGTTATCGCGATTTCTCAGGAACTACTGCATGGATCTTTCTCAAATTTGGTACACAGGTTCCCCTTGGGGTCTAGTTGTGCAGGAAATCTTTTTTGGTCCGGTTCGAAAATCCAATATGGCCACCATGCAGCCAACTTGGATTTCCCCATGAAACCTTGTTATCGCGATTTCTCAGGAACTACTTCATGGATCTTTCTCAAATTTGGTACACAGGTTCCCCTTGGGGACTAGTTGTGCAAGAAACCTATTTTGGTCCGATTCGAAAATCCAATATGGCCACCAGGCAGCCATCTTGGATTTCCGCATGAAACCTTATTATCGCGATTTCTCAGGAACTACTGCATGGATCTTTCTCAAATTTGGTACACAGGTTCCCCTTGGGGTCTAGTTGTGCAAGATGCCTTTTTCGGTCCGAATCAAAAATCCAATATGGTCACCAGGCGGCCATCTTAAGACTTCCCCATGAAATTGTTTTATCATGATTTCTCAGGAAGTACAGCCTGGATCTTTCTCAAATTTGATACACAGGTTCAATTGTGCAAGATACCTTTTCTGGTCCGATTCCAAAATCCAATATGTCCATCAGACAGCCATCTTGGATTTCCCAATGAAACTTTGTTATTGCGATTTCTCAGGAACTACTGCATGGATCTTTGTTAAATTTGGTACACAGGTTCACCTTGTCGTCTAGTTGTGCAAGATACTAATTCAGCATAAAATTGTGACTTTCGTCTGCTGTATGAGAATTTCTCTCTCTCGTGGATTAGAGGTACCGTTAATAACTGCTCCTGCACGTGCAGGGAAAGGTCACGTAACCCGCTAAACTCCTCCGAGGGAAGAGTCGTGAACCAATCATTAGTCATGTCAGTTTTTGTGTCTCTCAAGAAATTACTTTCGTATGAAATTAAAACAAACCGTGAAAAGCGTACGAGAACTAATCCCAAGCCCATATTGAAGCTTGCCCCACTCTCCCCTACAGATTGGTAGAGACTCAGACTGTCACTGGTTTATTAATATGTTGTTTCTTATTTTTCTGGTCGTCGCCAATTTGTTTAAAATTGGCCGAAAACATGAGGCCGAAAATATATCATTAGCAATATAAACTCTGCAAGAGTTCCCAAAGTGAACACAATGCGATTGTCACAGATTGGACCTTTTCACTGAGCAGACAGCTGTGCCCATCTTAATATTGGCAGGATTCAACTTGGGGCGTGGGGATTTCCAATAGCTCATCCAACGACAGCTTTGATTGGCTGACGAGAGTATTAATAGGATAGACATTTTATTCCAAATCAGTAGCCATTTTGACAAGTAAGTGTGCTGATCAATTTGTTCTCCCGTATAATTGTTTATTCATAATTGACAATAAATAGTCCCAAGCGTTTTAGCGGACAACTCTGAACTACATAACGGATAATACCAATGTTAACACTGATGAAACACGAAAGTACGGTACCGTAGTTTGGAATATGATTTTTTTTGTGTAGGGAAGGCGCTTGTGATCATCGCAAATTATGCCAATGTTGAACTGTTGATGCGGTGTTTCGCGCGGCGACCTGCGCTTTTTAGGCCTCACAGAAATGAAACTTGCAACATGATTAAAACTTATCAGGGCTAGCAGAATGTAAATTTTTATGTGTAATATTTACAAAAAATTCTCTGTACCGAAAATTATTTTTATGTGTAATATTTACAAAAAATTCTCTGTACCGAAAATTATTTATGGCGAGGTCATTGTTTGTCAGAACAGTGTCATGTTGTGACGGCACAACAACAACAGTTTGTCCCAGTTACGTTTTCGGCAATATTTCGGAGACAATTTATCGTGCAGCATTGAAACTTCAGACAATATATCAACTAAAAAATACTATTTTTTTCTCCCAGATTTCATTAAAATGTGTTGGAAATTGACGCAAATCACCAATACCTACCATGTTGGGGTTGGGGCTATGATGATGCTGATCTGCCAACATGCAGACTTGACGTCATGACGTCAAAAAATAACCTACGAATCTTCCATCTAATTCTTGTTTTCGCGATTAGTTGAGGATTTTCTTGTTACTTTGGAATAAAATTGGTGCTTTTTATACGCCCATCCGTAAACTTTTTCTTGTCAACGCAACTCGCCCTAGAGGTATGGCATCGTTCATCCGTAAACTTTTCCCCGTCAACACAACTCGTCCTAGAGTTTTCAGTGGATTCTTTTGATATTTGGTGCTCGTGATCGGTACCATGTGTAGATGTGCACAAACTGTTTTCGGCTTGATTCGACATTTTCTTGAGATACTCCCCTTGATTTTGTTCTGAAATCCATGTATTCGAAACCTTGTCATCGTCAACACAACTCGTCTCATCAGAGTTTTCAATGGATTCTTCTGAAATTTGGTACACATTATCGGCAACATGTGTAGATGTGCACAAAATTTGTTCAGTCCAATTCAACGTTTTCTTGAGTTACTCCCTTCATTTTGGTCTGTAATCCTTGTATTTGTCACCTACTGCCTTTAATGCAACTCACCCCAGAGTTTTCAATGGATTCTTCTGAAATGTGGTACACATGATCGGTACCATGTGTTGATGTGCACAAACATTTTTCGTTCCGATTCAGCGTTTTCTTCAGTTATTCCCCTTGATTTTGGTCTGAAATCCTTGTATTTGGCACCTACTGTCTTCTTCAATGGACCTCGTCCCAGAGTTTTCAATGGATTCTTCTGCATTTTGATACACATGATCGGTACCATGTGTAGATGTGCACAAACTTTTTTCAGCCTGATTCGACGTTTTCTTGAGTAACTACCCTTGATTTTGGTCTGAAATCCTTCTATTTGGCACCCACTGTCTTCGTGAATACAACTTGTCCCAGAGTTTCCCATGGATTCTTCTGAAATTTGATGCACATGATCAGCATCATATGTAGATGTGCACAAACATTTTACAGCCCGATTCAACGTTTTGTTGAGTTACTCCCCTTGATTTTGGTCTGAAATCCTTCTATTTGGCAACCACTGTCTTCATGAATGCAACGCGTCTCAGAGTTTTCCATGGATTCTTCTGATATTTGATACACATGATATCATGTGTAGATGTGTATGAACTTTTTTCAAACCAATTCGACGTTGTCTTGAGTTATCCCCCCTTGATTTTAGTCTGGAATCCTTTTATTTGGCACCTACAGTCCTCATGAACGAAACTCGTCCTAGCAGTTTCATTGCATTGTTTTGAAATGATTGGTGCCAAGTGCACATGTGCAGAAACTTTTTTCGAGTTGATTGGACAGTTTCTTGAGTTAATCCCCTTGATTTTTGTCTGAAATCTTTTATTGCAACTACTGTCCTCGTGAACGCAACTCGTCTCAGACTTTTCGATGGATTCTTTTGAAATTTGGTACATATGATCGGTACCATGTGTAGATGTGCACAAACTGTTTTTGAGCTGATTCGATGTTTTCTTCAATTACTCCCCTTGATTTTAGTCTGAAATCCTTGTATTTGGCATCTACTGTTATTTCGACCCCATTCATCAGGCTGATGAGCTTACTTTTGCAGCTTTTACTATAAACACACATTTTGTTTTAAAGTTACTGATACACAGATGAGCGCATATTTACAGTATTATGACTATTGCAACAATACAAACAACATACAGTCCAGGTAGGTTCACTTGTATTGTTAACCTTTGTCTATAAAAACATTCAGGAGATAAAATTGTTTTTCGACTATTTTTTTACGGGCGTATTTTGGGTTCAATTGAAATCTTGTTAGTTTATCTCCTGTTTGAATTTCCAATAACCAATCAATTGTCTCCGAAATATCGCCGAAAACGCCTCGGATATATTATCTGGCACAGACAGTAAATTTGTCAAATTGTCACCATCATATGTTGACATTAGCCATACAAGTTTTAATGGATGTATATATTTCACAGCATGGGAAGGAAACGCAAATCCTCGCGTCGACAGGGTGAGCAGCAGAAGTCGCGGATGAGACAGAGGAGGGCGGAAAATTCTCATTCGTCATTCCATGGTCTGGAAGAACCATCCCTTCTGGAGGGAAAATCTTCAAATGCCCCGAGGTTGACAACTCCTCTGGGAAGTCTGTCCATCCCACACGGGGATGTCCCACCGAGGTCTGATTCGCATCCGTGCGTCTGTACACCATCGAGTGTGCCACCATCAGCTACACCGGATAGTAGAACTGATGGTGCAGGGCAGACAACCGCCACTGACTCGGAACCTTCCGTTTGCACCTCACCGAGGGTGCCATTGCCACCGTGCAATGCAGTGGTATCGAAATTATGTACAAAAGTTGCAAGAACTAAGAACAAACGAACAAATCCAACCACCTCAAGAACTATGAACAAGCTATTGAGTACATCTATTACAAACACTGAACATAAAAAACCATGCAAACCTTACATAACTGAACTTCCTGTTCATAAGCAAACGGACAAAATATTTGTTTCAACACATGACACTCATTATGATGATGTTATAGATGCTGAAGGAGAACATGAATCAGCAGAAATGTCTCGGGGTATAATTTCACAACATAGATTCGAAGGAAACACAGATATTTCGAGTTTGCCAGTACCAATACAGGGTCATTTCGACCAAAGCCATCCAAGATTTCAGGACAATGCTGGTAAACAGTGTGTAATGAATAGTCTATCAGCTCTCATATACAGTCAAGAGAAACCAACAACAATTTGGACATCAAATGATGTAGACCATATACTTGTAAATGGAAACGAAATGTATGAATTTTTGCAGCGAAGTAGCACAATCCATCATGAGCTCCTAGCCATTAATGACATTCGTGGTTCAGTGGAATATACAAATGGTAACCTGTACAATTTTGCATTTCAAGAATCACTGATGGGAACACTGGGCAATACGAGAGAAAACCTAGATGAACTGCAGTTTGTAACACTGGCTGAAGCATTACATGCTGCTTTACTTCAAAACAGTAGTGATGCTGCTATTGTAACATTCAAAGGAAGTACATTCATTGTAATTAAGCAGAATAACATTTACTGTGTTAGCGACTCTCACTCTAGAAACTTGACTGGTTCTGTTGATCCAAATGGATCAAGTATTGTGCTGCATTATAGTGACATACACGACGTATTTGAACATTGTCTTCGTCTAGCACAATCAATGGCTTATCGAGCAGATGATATTTTCGAAGTAACAGCTGTCGAGATATTGAGGATAAGTTCAGACAATTGTACTGATCAGACACCAAAGAGTTCTGAGAAGACTACAGGATTGACTGAAGAAACGGCAAATGATAGACTTCTGTTATATTTTCAAGATCAGAAAAAGAGACAAATATTAAAGAAGAAAATATCTTCAACTAACCACAAAAGTGACAAAACAATAGGCCTACATTCTTGTACACGGCGAGCGTACATGCGTACGTACATGAAGAAAATGAGACAAGGAAGTTTAAAGAAAAAAATATTGAAAGAATCTGACAAAAGACGCAAATCAAGTGCTAGAGAAAAATATCCAGAAAAGCACAGATTAATTGATGTCCAAAGTAAACAGAAATCTAGAAAAAAAAGATCCGGAAAAGCACAGAGTGATCGATGTGCACAGTAAACGGAAAGCCAGGAATGATCCAAGCTTCTTAGCGACTGAAAAACAAAGTAAGCGGACAGCCAGGGAAAAAGAACCAGAAAAGCACAGAGTAATAGATGTCCAAAGTAAACGGAAAACAAGGAATGATCCAAGCTGCTTAGTGATTGAAAAACAAAGTAAGAGGACAGCCAGAGAAAAAGAACCGGAAAAGCATAGAGTAATAGATCTCCAAAGTAAACGGAAAGCAAGGAATGATCCAAGCTTCTTAATGATCGAAAAACAAAGTAAGAGGACAGCCAGGGAAAAAGAACCGGAAAAGCACAGACTAATTGATGTCCAAAGTAAGAGGACAGCCAGGGAAAAAGAACCGGAAAAGCACAGAGTAATTGATGTCCAAAGTAAACGGAAAGCAAGGAATGATCCAAGCTTCTTAGTGATTGAAAAACAAAGTAAGAGGACAGCCAGAGAAAAAGAACCGGAAAAGCATAGAGTAATAGATCTCCAAAGTAAACGGAAAGCAAGGAATGATCCAAGCTTCTTAATGATCGAAAAACAAAGTAAGAGGACAGCCAGGGAAAAAGAACCGGAAAAGCACAGAGTAATTGATGTCCAAAGTAAGAGGACAGCCAGGGAAAAAGAACCGGAAAAGCGCAGAGTAATTGATGTCCAAAGTAAACGGAAAGCAAGGAATGATCCAAGCTTCTTAGTGATTGAAAAACAAACTAAGAGGACAGCCAGGGAAAAAGAACCGGAAAAGCACAGACTAATTGATGTCCAAAGTAAGAGGACAGCCAGGGGAAAAGAACCGGAAAAGCACAGAGTAATAGATATCCAAAGTAAACGAAAATCTAGGCAAAAAGAACCGGAAAAGCACAGAGTAATAGATATCCAAAGTAAACGAAAATCTAGGCAAAAAGAACCGGAAAAGCACAGGGTGATAGATCTGAATTGTAAGCGGAAATGTAGAGAAGATTCTCAGTTTTTAGAACAAGAAAGATTATTGAAGAAAAAAGCTAGACTTGATCCAGCGTTTTCACAAGTGGAGTCAAAGGCAGATTTGACCAGAAAGCGACAACTGCGACAGGATAGAACTTTCCTCACAATTGAAAGAATGAAACAATCTGAAAGAAGAAGGCATATTACAGAAGAAGAAAAAGCCTCCGACAGAAAACGAAAATCAGAAGATCGAAAGAACCAAGAGTATTTTCAGCATGAAAAAGAACAACGTAAAAAAAGACGTTTCGGACATGATATAGACGGATGTATCAATGTTTTCTATAAAAAAACTGAAAAAGGACCAGAATATGTATGTACCTGTTGTCATCAAACATGGTTTAGGGAAAGCGTAACAGAGAGTTGTCCTGTTCCTATATTTCAAACATATAAAGATTACTATACAGGATATAAATCTGTAGATGGAAAGGAATGGCTTTGTCACACATGCTTATCCACATTAAAGAAATGTAAAATTCCAAAACTCTCTGTTGCCAATGGGATGACCTGGCCTGATAAACCCCCAGAGTTGAAGTTGCACCCTCTCGAAGAACGACTTGTAGCGCTTAGAATACCCTTTATGCAGATAAGAGAATTACCACGAGGTGGACAGTATTCAACAAAAGGCAATGTAGTCAACGTCCCGATTGACGTTCAGCCGACACTGAATGCATTACCAAGACAAATGGATGAACATTTCACAGTGTCTGTAAAACTGAAGAAAAGACTTTCATACAAATCGTGTGTGTTTTCTGAAAATGTGCGACCAACTGTTGTACTCGCAGCTTTACACTGGCTTATGAACAATAGTCAGCTGTATAAGAATTCTGGTCTGGCAATTGATGAGAATTGTGTTAAGGAGACTACCAATAGTGCTCAAGAAATTGTTCAAGAATTTACAAGACCACAAAACTTAGACGAATTTACACGTTGTTCAGACACTGCAGATGGTAGACGATCTGAAATTGTTTATTCAGAAGCATTTACTGATCCTGAAAACGAGTTAGAAAACCAAGATACATTTATCGAAATCCATGAAGATGATCGCATTCAAGGCAATTCTGACACACTCATCGACCAAACAAATCTTGATACCAAAAAGGCCTAGTTTTAGCACCTGGCGAAGGACAACAACCACTTAGCATTTATCATGATAAAGATGCCGAAGTACTCTCTTTTCCAACTATATATTGTGGACAGAAAAGATTAGAAAACAATGACCGGCATGTACCTGTATCTTACAGTGATGTTTCAAAATGGGAACTACGAAGTGTTGATCGAAGAGCCGCAACATGTGTTCCAAATCTCTTTTTCAAACTGAACAAAATACAAAGGAAACAAGTGGTTGATAAAGTGAACTTAGCTGTTCGAAGGAAGAAAAGTGAAGGAAAGAAAATTACAGCAAAAGAAGCGCGAAACCCTGAAATTGCTGACAAGATAGTTAACTTGAACGAAGGTTACTACATTTTTAGAACACTTCGTAATTCTCCAGCATACCTTTCTTCAAGAAAAAAGGATGTATTTGCTATGATTAGACAATTAGGTCTCCCAACATGGTTTATGTCATTATCTTCAGCTGATACTCGTTGGACAGAGTTACTTAAAACTTTAGCTGTCTTAGCTGGTGTGCCATGTTCCGATAAAGACATAGAAAATATGACATGGTCTGACAAAGTCAAACTTGTTCAAAAAGACCCTGTAACAACGTCCAGGTACTTTGACCACAGAGTGCAAGTATTTGTAAACACTGTACTTAAAAGTGAACACTCTCCAATTGGAACTGTTACTGATACATTCCAACGCATTGAATTTCAAAATCGAGGCTCGCCACACACTCACATGATAGTATGGACAGAGAAAGCACCAAAATATAATGTGGATTCTGAAGACGACATTGTTCAGTATGTTGACAAATATGTGACTTGTTCCCTAGATGTCGAGGAAGACCTACGAGACTTGGTTAAACTCCAGATTCATAAACATTCGAAAACATGCAAGAAAGGTGGTAGATCTGTCTGTAGATTTGGCTTTCCCCTTCCACCACTTCAAAAGACAATGGTCTTAGAACCACTAGAAAATGATGTCGAGGAGTACAGGAAAAAATACTCAGAAATACATGCTAGAATGAACGAGTTCAAGGACGGATGTGATATGTCATATGAACAATTTCTAAAAGATGTTGTGCAAATGGAAGAATCAGAATATATTAAATGCATACGAAGCTCTCTCAAAGGGCCCAAGGTGTTTTTGAAAAGAAAACCATCGGAGATGCGTGTGAATTATTACAATAAAGTTGTGCTTAGTGCATGGAGAGCAAATCTGGACATACAATTTGTACTTGATCCCTATGCCTGTGCAATGTACATTGTTTCCTATATCAGCAAATCACAGCGAGGTATGAGTACTATGCTAGAACAGGCATCTAAAGAAGCAACAGAGGGAAACATGGATCTCAAGAGGCAGGTTCGACATATTGGAAACCAGTTCCTCAATTTTGTTGAAATAAGTGCCCAAGAAGCATCATATCTCGTGTTGCAGATGCCACTGACACGAGCATCTCGTGAAGTAATATTCATCAATACATCTCCTCCAGACCAGCGAGTTTTTCTCTTAAAAACCGAAGAACAGCTGGAACAGCTTCCAGATGACTCAACAGACATTGAATCTGACAACATCATCAAGAGGTATGCAAAAAGACCAAAAAAAAATCGAAAAATACTGCCTCGCTGATTATGTTTCCGAGTTAGAAGTGAAGTATAGACAAAAGGAACCTACTTTTGAAGTTGAATGCAATGATGATGATAAAGGTCATTTACCCTCATCTGACAATAACGTTGAGACCGACAGTGATACAGAGTTCGGTGATACAAATATTGTGATGAAATTGCGAGATGGCATAACAATCAGAAAAAGGAGGAACCCAAAGGTAATACGATATGTAAGATACAGCAGGAGTACAAATTCTGAGAACTTCTACAGAGAAAAACTTCTTCTGTTCATGCCATGGAGAGACGAAAACAAAGATCTTAAAGGTGGATATGACACATATGAAGGTCATTACCAAAATAGAAGTGCAGACATTTTACCATTGCTGCAGAAATACGAACACCATGTTGAAGAATTAGATCTAGCTAGGCAGCAAGCTGAACAAGACCTTTCCACAGAGTTTGACACTTTAGCACCTAACACTGAACAAGTGCAAGCAGAAGATGCTGAGCAATCTACCAGTCAGTCAGAGGACTTTATCCACTTTATTCCCCCGACACAATCCCAGAGCACAGCAGATATTGGTCAAGATCTTGATTTACCTGCTGCCTCTGTATCCGTTGAAACAAATTCAGTACTGCTTCCAGATGATGAATACCGGGCTTTGCTCCGATCTCTTAACATTAAACAACGAGAATTTTTCAATCACGTTATACAATGGATTTCTACAGGACTGACCCACTTTACGCATTCCTCTCGGGAGGAGCGGGTGTTGGAAAATCAGTAGTAATACAAGCTCTGTACCAAACACTACATAGACTTCTAAATTCCAAAGATGGAGATGACCCGGATACTATAAAGATCTTACGAACAGCATTCACAGGAAAGGCAGCTTACAACATCAATGGGGTAACAATAGCCTCTGCTTTCCACAAGAAAATGTTCCAAACACAGCAGCATATGTACAGTGATGAGCTAAATACATTTCGAACAACTTACAAAGACCTTGCTGTTATCATTATCGATGAAATCTCCATGGTTGGTAACAAGCTTTTCGCTTTCATGCATGACCGACTGCAAGAACTAACTGGTACAAAACGAGATTTCGGAGGGATAAGTATAATAGCTGTTGGAGACTTCTATCAATTATGTCCTGTAGCAGATTCATGGATCTTCTCTGATTTGACCGTCGGCCTAGCAAGCAATTTATGGAAAAATCATTTCCAAATATTTGAACTCACCGAAATCATGAGACAAAAAGATGACTTGCCATTTGCCGAGATGTTAAACAGGTTAAGATTCAATCAACTCCTACCAACGGATAAAGAAATTATCACATCTCGCATGATTTCTACAACGTCTGCAGACTATCCAAGGAAAGCTCTGCATTTATTCACAGAGAACAAGAAAGTTGATAACTTCAACACCACATTGATTCAAGATCTGAAAACTATAAAAGTAGACGTCTTCGCAGATACGGATATTATTTCCCCCGTGAACATGAACAAAGAGATTAAGATTCACTTGGTAGAAGAAATTAATGAGAAAGACAAACTCAGCCAAACTGGAAACCTCCCTAGTGTGCTGAAACTTGCGGTTGACATGACATATGATGTAACAGTCAATGTTGAGGTCGATGATGGGTTGACAAATGGTGCATCAGCAATTCTGAAACTCATCGAGTACAAAGGAACATCTAAGAGACCAGCCATTGTATGGGTTCTATTTACCGATACAAACATTGGTAGCAAAAGAAGAAAACAATACAAACATCTCTATCATACAGATATTGATCAGCAATGGACACCAGTATTTGAAACAAAACGGACATTTCTTCATAACAAAAAAACTTATCAAAGAATCCAATTTCCACTTGCCCCAGCCGCAGCTAAGACTGTTCACAAAGCACAAGGTGCCACAGTTGATGAAGTTGTTGTAGATCTAAGCTCCAGTTATAAACCACCACATGTTCATTATGTTGCACTGTCTCGAGTTCGCAAATTAGCAAACTTGCACATTCTTGACTTCAATGAGAAAGCATTGAAAGTGGATGAAAAGGTACATCAAGAAATGGAAAGGCTTTACAAGAATCCACTTCAGTTGTGTTATACACCTCTGTACAGTATTGACAACTCCCAGGTAAAACTACTGTTTAACAATGCTAGATCCCTGCATTTACATATAGACGATATCAAGAGTGATCCAAATGTACACAATGCAGACTTAATTGGAATTTGTGAGACACGTCTTGTAAATACAGACAAAGCTGATCAGTATGAGCTGCCAGGGTTTCAAACGTATAGATTAGATGAAGCTCGGTCATCCAACATGACCAGACCATTTCATGGACTAGTCGCATACATAAAGGATGACATAACTGTGAAGAAGATCAATTCTCACATCTATGATAACGTTGAATTTATCTTCATGAATGCACGAATCAAAAGAAATGATGTTCAAGTGATATTCATCTACAAAACACCAAAACTGTCAGATATACAACTAGAACACGTTGTACGCAACAATATCCAGCCATTGATAAATACACATAAACCGACTTTCTTTCTTGGAGATTTCAATATGAACTTGCTGGAGAAAGATACTACATTTGTACAATTCATGGAACAGGAATTAGGACTTCACCAGTTAATCACTGAACCCACAACTGTAAATGGGACATTACTCGACCACGTCTACACCAATGAAAAGTGTGTGCAGGCTGGCGTAATACCAACTTATTGGTCTAACCATGGACTTGTATTCTGTACATTTACATCTGTTCATTGAAAGTCGTCTCTTTATCAGCCAACATATATCTCAGCAAATATGACAACAATCACATGAAAAAAGAACGAATTTCTACACGAAAGCAAGAACGAATTAGAGGATACAAGAAATTTACTATATGAATTCTATTACATCGATAATTCTAAGCATCTACTCCCTGAATCTATAGTCAGGCGTCCATTAAAGGATCCCCGTTCATACCTAATGACCAAATTAGTGTGATTTTTGTCACTTTTGAGCACCATATTACAACTATGAAAAATGCGGAAAATTGACTCGAGGCTCCTGGCACATACTTCAAGCCAGTCCTTGAGTTACGTTCAACCAATGCCCATGGGTGGCCTGCATGGGCATTTCCAAGATGCCTTGACTTTGGCATCACCAAGATGCCTTGCAGTGGGTATCGTCAAGAAGAGATAGGGATCGCCAGGATTCTGTCACAAGAAGTCGATTCCTGTACTTAATCGTTGGAGGATCTTCTGACAAGTGAGTACAAACCTTTCTTTATTCTATTACATGACCATCATCAGGTAATTCCCATATATTTCATTGCAAAAAAAAAATTTCGTCTTCAGTAATGGTAAGTTATAGCCAGAAAAACAAATTAAAAGATAATTATTCCCTTCTCAATCACTGACATGTCATACATGGATCAGTTGCGAAAAGTGAGAAGTTCCATAGTCTCAACCAATATATAACAGCATCTATTTCTTGAGGAGAGTTTTCACAAATTCCCCGGAATTAACAGATTTTTTTTCTTCAAATTTGGTACACAGGTCGCCATTACGGTCTATTATGCAGCAAGTGTTTTTATTCACATTCAAAAATTTAATATGTATCCTTCTTTCAGATATACATTGTATGACCCTCGGCTGCTTTCCAACTGGAAAACCTCATCCTGCGATATCCTCCGTCTCTACGGGTGTAACACATGTCCAAGCCCTCCCCATTCAGCTGAGGCTCCTGAGTCTAGCATACATTTCCTTGTCACGTGCGACACCCTTCAAGACACCAGAGACAAATTTCTTGCCCTGATTTAAAAATCTGTGTGTGCCGAGTGCCTCGAAGACCTTCCACACAATGCAAGGGCTCCAGATGATATATCTGTCTTTATCATAGACCCTTCATCTCGTCTGAGCGACCCTGGGTGTGTCGCAAATGTGATGAGTGTTCTCTGGCGATACCTGTACACTCTTCATCATCATCAAACTGAACTGTTGAACACTCGGTAATGTCATCTGTAACCTTTCACGTGCAGTACTGCAAATGATGTTCAACACCTTCCAGCATACTGTACTTTATTTTTTATATGCCTTAATGGACTTTCGCTTCTATATATATATATGCATGTGTAACACTCCTAGCATTGGAGGTGCTCCTATGTACAGGATGAATCTATGGACTATGAACTATGGTCACCTACTTGTCGTCTTTAATTTCACAGTCAAACCTTGTTACCGGACATTTCATCTCGTTGCATTTGCCAACAGGGTGACCCCGACTTTATGATTTCTTAATAAATCCATATTGAACAACAACTTCTTCATATTTATATCTTGGCTAACATCAGACCTACTTTGTGTCTTTGCCACTGCAAAAGTAAATTGCACTGCAGCGAAGAAGTTTCGATGTCACAGGGCTTCGTGTTTAGAATTAGTGTGCGAGCTAAAAATAGCTCATGTCAAAATATTTAGGAAAGGGTATTTAAAAGTCAGGCGAGTGATTGCAATATAATACAATATAAAATGTGACAGTTTACGTGAGCTAAAATCACTCTCGTGACATGAATTTACGCGAGTGTTTGCGTGCAGGTGAGCTATCACTCGCGCTAAACACGAAGCCCTGATGTCACATGTGTTATACGTTCAACTATTACCCCGGTCTCCCCCACTAAAACAGTTATTTCAAAGACATTGTCTATGAACTTTCATTAACTTTAAATGTTTCATTCGCAAAGAACATTGTTTCACAAAACATTCACTTCACTATGTTAAGGAAGTAAGCCCTACCGACTGGTTTGACTTTCAACTGACATAAAATATAAACAGAAAAACTGCTTGCACATATATAAATCCTACATCAAAATTGTCCCAGAGTCTTTTAATTCCTTATTTGATGACCCTGTCATGTACGTAAAATCAGCCACATTGTGCACAATACCATTTCGAACTCCACGATGACCTTATTTCGGCATGTACCATGTCAAGAACAAAAATGACTTACATGTACAAATCAATGGTTTGTTCTTAGCAACAATGGACAAAAAGATCCTCTTGTTATTAGCTTACAATTATCGGATAATGGTGGGCGCCAAGATCCTTCAGGATCTCTCGTAATAAAACTATTGTTCATAAATAAGAACAAGAAATCTCCAAATAGCTTTGTTTTCGCCGAATTGTTACCAAATGAATGTAGAAATGTATTAAATATTTGCTACCTTCAATGTACATGTTAAATCTGAAATCGAACAGCAACGAAGATACTAAAAAATCTCATCCAACATTACGTGTTTTTAATAAGTAAAATAAAATCTTTATTCTTGGATGATAACGAGGGATGGTTATTTCAATCTCAAAATGCGCATCTAACATAACCCGATGAACTGATTGTCTAACATAACCAGAGGAAGTGATTGCCTAACATAATCAGACAAACTGATTGTCTATATTCTACAGAATGGCCTTCTATCCTCTATTCCACACATCATAATGACATTGGTGGCGGCCTCTAGTGGATATATTGCCGACTATTTGATGACGGATAGTATGCTAAATGCAACCGTTGTCAGGAAGTTTCTCACTTGCATGGGTACGTACATTAGAAGAACAACATTTGTTTTGTCTTTCCATCGGGTCTCGAAAGATTGTTTTATCCGATACTAATTGGGACAATTTCCACTCATTTATCTTACAAATGATAGGCGGTAGTCTACCGTAACTTCTTCTGTGAGAAGATTATTGCCATTTATAATTTCAACAAGTATACGACAACGTGGACCTTGCCCGAATTCGAATAGTTTTCTAAACTTTTAAACTTCCTGCGTAAATAAAGGCATGATAATTCGGATGTAATCATCCGTTTGCCATTGTCTTGCAGGATTTGGTGTAGAGGCCTTGTGCTTTTTCCTCCTCGCATTCCAAGAAGAAGGTAGCATTGTGGTGATATTCCTGTCGTTGGGTATCGGTTTCAGTGGACTAACAGTTTCGGGTAAAGTCTGTATATATGATAAAAGAAGGATATAGCCATCTTGTTTGAATAGGTGAACTGTGAAGACAATTTTACAGATTATATCCAGAAAATGTATGTTAGTAGAAGGAAGCGTCCAAACATTGTGATTGAGTAGAACAGTAGTGCCCATATCTGCTTACATGAAAGGAGAATGAACCAAAGCCAGCTTCTCAGTAAGAATCTTTATTGAGATTTCTTCAAAAGACATGTTGAAGTGACTCAGTAAGAACAACAATATGTCTTGATAAAGCACTAGCAATCGCAGCTAAAATAGTAAGTGTGCTTGATAGATATTCTTGCAACTGAATTTTGCGTTCCACTGATATCCATTAATCTTTATATATTATATTTTTCCTTTAACCAGGATGGCAGATCAATCACTATGACCTAGCGGCTCGATATGCCAGTATCCTAGTCAGTCTGTCGTCCGCAATGGGCACACTGGGTGCCATTGCCTCTCCACTCATTGCTGGACAACTCACTGTGGAGGGGGTAAGTTTTCATCCATTGTCATTACAACCTCTTTGAGTTGAAGGAAAAATCCACTAGTGATCAGGTGCGACTCGAATCCACGTCATCTAAACCTACGTCATCCAATGCAACGTCATCTAAATCCACGTCATCTGAATCCACGTCATCTAAATCCATGTCATGTAAATCTGTCATCTAATCCCATGTCATCTGAACCTACGCCATGTAAACATATGTCATGCAAATCAACGTCATCAAAATCCACATAAGCTAATCCCATATCATCTAAACCTACATCATGTAAACCTACGTCATCCAAATCAACGTTCTCTAAATCCACGTCATCTAAATAAAGCTATGCCATCAAATGCCACATCCTGTAAACCTAAGTCAAAATCTATCATACATTGTTATAAATGCTTCCTTTAAGATGGACTACAAAAATGCTCACTGCTTGCTTCCTTCAAGATGAAGGACTACAAAAATGCTCGCAAGCAGTGGATCGACTCGGTTGTTGACCATTCTACTCTTGAAAGAAACTAGCTGCTGTTGTATATTTTTTTATTTATAGACTTGCTACTGACTATGTGATGCTATGACCGTAATCAACCCTTCTGGATCACTACAGTGTCATTCCCAAATTTTTTTCATTCTTTTACAAACATGTTCAAAGTGATTCTGATTGCTCTTGCCACTTGCATTGATCCCTTACACGACACAGTAGCTGGTTTTCACGGAAGATTAAATTGTCTAGGGTATCTGGATAACATTTTATAATATGCTCCTTTTCCAGGATCTGATTTACAAATGGCATTTGGTACTCTTCATCACATCGGGAGTGCTAACCTTCGCTGTCGTCTTCTATGGTGTGTTTGGTTCAGGTGAGCATTTCCCACACTTGACTGGCATAAGTTATATGTGGAGTAATCGAATAAAATGTTGAATAATGGACACATCAACATCTAATGAAAATGAAAGTTCCTACAAATTAGTCAGTTCTGATTGACAAGGCACTGAACAGCTTTTGTACGCAAACAGAGGCAGAAAGTCGGGCCATATTGATGAATGACGCTTCCAGCAGTGAAACTTACTCAGGGAACAATGCGATTACCACTTACCTGATCTCATCGGTGTCGATGAAATTCATATATAGAACCCATTAACTGGAACTTCTATCATTGATAGATCATTCACGCATATTGTAGATAGCTGAAACAAATGTATCGTCCATTCCTGTTTAAGAATTTATGGAATACTTTACATGTACAACATGCAATTGACTTCTGTTTTGTAAATTCTTCGTTGATGAATTCATCTTCAATCATTCATCGATTATTTACATACCAGTGTAGACTGTTCATTCAGACATCATCATATTATAGGCAATGAGCAGCCTTGGGCAGAGCCGCCAGCAGGATTAAAGCTCATCCAGAAGATCGACCCAATGGCGAGGAAACCTTACGTCCCATATTTACAGCAGTCGCATAAGGAGGGTGGAGAGAAGACACATAAGGCTGGAAAGGAAACCGCGCCAATTGACGACAAGGATCAGAGAAGTTATGGTGCGACAACTGACAAAGGCCCATCCGAGAAAGACCAGACAAAGAGGAATGAACCGGATGAGGAAACACCTTGAAATCTCTATGGGGGACATTAATCGAGATCTAGTTTTTATGGCTTCACAGTTCAGTCATATCTTACAACTATACGTAAAACAATCCCGTTGATCCTTTTGTGAATTCTTGCTCTTGTACAAATGGTGAAGACTAGAAGGAGTAAAACTGATCTTTTCCACGTGTGGAGATGTATGCCAGTATGGTTTTATTGCAATAGACCATGTGGATGGAACATGAATATGCAAAGATACAGAGCATGACATGCTCTCTTGCTTTTGAGAGTAAAAAAATTACAGATTTCCATATCTGAAGAAATAATTGCTGGTCTCCTCGAATATTGAACTGCGAACTGCTAACCGCGGTCTAACTTTATGAACGTATGCGTTTTTGGTTTATGTGATAAGATATCCAACAATAAACCCACCCTGTTATTCTTTTACTGTAGATACTTTGTGGGAGTCGTGTGTAATATTCCTGCATTCTTCATATTAGAAACCTCGCGAGGATTTTCTTCTTTACTTTGTTGTTAATCTATGTATCATTATTATGATGTGATGAAATAAATATTTTCGTTAGAAACTCGTTTCTCTCAATTATTGAACGTCTGAACAATCCACCAAAATCATTGTACATAAATATTTGGGTTTTCGGTCGTCTAGTATAGGTGTAACCTAAAGAATCTGGCACAGTATTCCCTCCAACCTTGGCCCGGGACATTCAAACTGTTTATAGGAAGTACAGAAACCAAGAGAGACCTGAAATACCACCGAACTGTTGTTCTACAATGTAGTAACAGTGAAGAAATCGGGTAAAAACCGAGCCTCAAAAGTTACTGATGGTTCACGTTGCGTTCTGTGAATGACCTCGGGAGGCTCCAAAAGTAACCAGTTATCCTGGAAAGTCCCGAATATATGGGCTTCTAGAATGTCGTTATTCAAAATCTGAAGAATTGTTTTGTATATTATCAGAGATCTAACAAATCATTCTGACCTTGATTTTGCGTTGATAACTGAGGCGTCCAAATCCAAATATGTGCGAAAATTCCCATCAACAAAATAGTATTTATGACGGATTTATTCTCACAGTTTATTTAGCTGACTCAGCTAGGACACTTATACCCACATTGGGGACAAATGTCCCTCCTTGGTTGCAATATAGAAAAGGATATGAAAAGGGACACTAGTCACCAGGACATTCTTATCCATCACACCGGCTCCGACGCCTGTATTAGTATACCCTGAGTAGTAGGGAAAGGACGGGACGAGGGGGTTTTCCAGGGAAATAACTCTGTTTTGTGGAGGTCACCAGGCCAAGAGACCAAAAACTACCTCCAACACAGAAGAGTTCCAATCTAGGGGGAGGTAACTCTGGGTGACTATAGTTCCGGCAAAGGGCCCCTGGGCATGTATTCTTCCTCGGTGATGCGGTCTGGCGGTGATGCGGTCGTATGGCAAGCCGTTTTACTTTTTATTCAGCATTTGGTGATATCATCAAATATTTGCTGATATCATGAAATGATTTACTGATATCATCAAATATTTGCTGATATCAATAAATATTTGCTGATATCAGCAAATATTTGTTGATATCAGCAAATATTTGCTGATATCACCAAATCATTTCATGATATCTGCAACTGATTTGCTGATATCAGCAAATCATTTGATGATATCATCAAAAGCGCTTTATTTGTTGATATCAGCAAATGATTTGCAGATATCATCAAATGATTTGATTATATCAGCAATTGATTTGCTGATATCAACAACCCTAGCCAAAAGGGCTAATATTCAGCATTTGGTGATATCATCAAATATTTGCTGATATCATGAAATATGATTTACTGATATCATCAAGTATTTGCTGATATCAATAAATATTTGCTGATATCAGCAAATATTTGTTGATATCAGCAAATATTTGCTGATATCACCAAATCATTTGATGATATCTGCAACTGATTTGCTGATATCATCAAATGATTTGCTGATATCAGCAAATCATTTGATGATATCATAAAAAACGCTTTATTTGTTGATATCAGCAAATGATTTGCAGATATCATCAAATGATTTGATGATATCAGCAATTGATTTGCTGATATCAACAAATGATTTGATGATATCAGCAAATACTTTATATTTGATGATATCATTAAATATGGTGGAAGGTCAAAGTATGAACCATAACATGGAAGGCTCCCTGTTCAGAATGACAATAAACTTCGTCACAGCGCATGTTCCGTTTCACAGGCTCGCTCCACTATTTCTGCCCCCATTAGCGGCGGCTTGACCTGTAGGTCCTGACCATTAGCCACTGTGGTGGACCTACCTCGCACACGAGTTTCTGTGTACATCCGACCGGACCCCCGGCACGGTCAACATAGATATAACACAGAATTGAAAAGTGATCGGAATGTTCAACAAATAGCGCTTGAGATCATACTGAATTTACAGGGGACATGCTTAGATAAATAATGTCACACAACTGTTTCAATCTGTATCGGCTTTAGTACTATTTGATTACAGTACCCACATCATATAAAGATAAAAAGAAGCCATATGACTTCATTGAGGCTTGGTTAGTTCTGTCTTTATCGTAACAGCCTGGTCTCCTGTTACGGGTCAGTAAAGGGTCATAGAGATTAATTTATTGTTGTATGTGCGGCTATGCCTTATCTCCTGTCCTAAAAGCTAACCAGTGAAGAAGCACGACAATCGGCTCTGCCTTAATATACCATGCTCCATGCTGATCGGTTTTCCCGAAATCATTATCCCCTTTCGCCTCACCCCGATTATACACAAATGCAGATCTATTGAATTTGTGTCTACAAGTCAATAACCCGCGATGGAAAAGTTTATCTTCCCTGCTGTATATTTATTTGAATGCCCTTATATTCATGATTCTATTTGTCATTTATTAGTAAAGTTTGGCGTAAGGTATATGCCAGAGGTTTGATAGGTTTTATTGTTATTGTCTGGTTCTTTAAGTACCGTAATAGATATTGCATGTGATTTGTCGGTAGATAGCTTTACCACAAGGTATAAATTATCAAACAACAGGATGAGAAGGGAGCAGGCGTTAACATTTAAGCTTATTTTCACGTTCCGCCATATTTAATGATATCATCAAATGATTTGCTGATATCAGTAAATCCCTCGATTTGATGATATCATCAAATGATTTGCTGATATCATCAAATGATTTGCTGATATCATCAAACCATTTGGTGATATCATCAAATCATTTGGTGATATCAGCAAATCGACTGATTTGGTGACATTAGCAAATCATTTGATGATATCAGCAAATTATTTGACGATATCATCAAATCATTTGAAGATATCAGCAAATATTTAATGATATCGGCAAATGCCGAATAAAATGTAAAACGGATTGCCATACGGTCGAGGGAAAAAGCTTCCGCGGAGAAAAAGTAGTCCCCAGACTTCAAATACGCTGCATGGTCCGATTGGGTCGAGTGAGGTATCAAAGTGAAGCATTCGTGAAGGGGCATCCAGTCATGGGTGGGTGTATGTAAAATTAGGATTTTTTCCCGAAACTATAAAAAGCGGAACACGGACTTTACCCCTAAAATAGGGGAAAACACCTATCAACCCTAGCCAAAAGGGCTAATATCAGTCCCCGGGCTTATTGGGACCTGCCTATCAAGTCAATGGGGTGGGTGCATGTAAAATTAGGATTTTTTCCCGAAACTATAAAAAGCGGAATACGGATTTTACCCCTAAAATAGGGGAAAACACCTATCAACTCTAGCCAAAAGGGCTAATATCGGTCCCGGGCTTATCGGGGCCTGCCTATCCAGTCAATGGGGTGGGTGCATGTAAAATTAGGATTTTTTCCCGAAACTATAAAAAGCGGAACACGGACTTTACCCTAAAATAGGGGAAAACCCCTATCAACCCTAGCCAAAAGGGCTAATATCGGTCCCCGGGCTTATCGGGGCTTGCCTATCAAGTCAATGGGGTGGGTGCATGTAAAATTAGGATTTTTCCCCGAAACTATAAAAAGCGGAACACGGACTTTACCCCTACAATAGGGGTCTATATTATACAATATAAGGGAAAATGCCTGTATGGGGTATGGAGATGGTCATTTTTTTTTCGTGGGCTTTACTATGGCTTGTGGGGTCTCGTTTTTCTCGTTTCGCCAAGAAAATGACAATGGGAAGGGTCCCGGAGCGAATCGGTGAAATTTTGGGGAAAAGTCACCGAGGTCTGTATATAGGCTCATACTGGCTATATGGGGGGGAGGGGTGGTCAATTTTCTTGTGGGTGTTACTATGGCTTGTGGGGTCACGCTTTTCTCGTCTCACCAAGAAAAACACGATGGGAGGGGTCCCGGAGCGAATCGGTGAAATTTTTGGAAAAAGTCACCGAGGTCTGCATATAGTCCATACTGGCTATATGGGGGTATAGGTTCAACCTGGGAAATTCACACACGTTCATTGTGATATGGGTTGCTTGGATTTGTTTTTCACGTCTCGTCATTTAGAACACGATGGGAAGGGTCTCAGAGCGCAACGGTGAATTTTTTGGAAAAGTACCATATAGCCCATATAGTCCCATACTGGCTATATGGGGGTATAGGTTCAACCTGGGAAATTCACATACGTTCATTGTGATATGGGCTGTTTGGATTTGTTTTTCACGTCTCGTCATTTAGAACACGATGGGAAGGGTCCCGGAGCGAAACGGTGAAATTTTTTGAAAAAGTTCACCGAGGCCTGGGTAGGCCCATAGGCCTATACTGCATGGCTATGGGGGTATAGGCCCATACGGGGTGGACGTTTTGGGGTCTAGGTGAGCCCCTAATGATCCTATGATGTCGTACGAGGTCTTATTTTGAAGCTCTCGTGGAGGAGCATCCGACTGGACTAATGGTTCGTCTGTTTTCAATAGTCTGCGCATGCGCAGTCTGGCCGTAGTATAGAAAGTAGGCATGTTGCGGGGTATGTGGGTGTGTGTTTGGGGTAGAGATGGACCGCTATGGGTCCGAATGGGTCGTGGAAGGTGTCAAAGTGAAGCTTGTGTGGGCTAGAGTCAGAATGGCATGTTTTTAAGTGCAAGTCGCGTCAATCTGCGCATGCGCAGTTGGTTGTAGTAAGTAAAGTGGCCATTTTGGGGCAGTACAGGAAGGTATTTGGGGTCGAGATGGACCATCCTTGGTCCGAATGCGTCCTGAGAGGTGTCATGTTGTAGCTCTCGGGGTGTAGACCCCGACGTGAGGGATGTTCACGTGATCTGGGACGTCATTGGTGACGTCATCAGTACGAGTAGTAGCCAAAGTGAACATTTTGAGGCAGGGAAGGAAGGTATTTGGGGTAGAGATGGACCATCCTTGGTCCGAATGCGTCCTGGAAGATGTCATGTTGTAGCTCTCGGGGTGTACAGCCCCATTTGAGGGATGTTCCCGTTATCTGTGACGTCATCAGTACGAGTAGTAGCGAAAGCGGGCATTTTAGGAAAGTGCAGGAAGGTATTTGGTGTAGAGATAGACCCTCCTTGATCCGAATATGTCGTGTGGGGTGTCAGTTTGTAGCTCTCAGGGTGTAGACCCCGATTTGAGGAATGTTCACAGCATCTTTGACGTCATCGGTGACGTCATCAGTACGAGCAGTAGCGAAAGTGGGAATTTTGGGGCAGTGAAGGAAGGTATTTGGTATAGAGATGGACCATCCTTGGTCCGAATGCGTCCTGTGGGGTGTCATCTTGTAGCCTTCGGCGTAGAGACCACGATTTTAAGGGATGTCCACAGCATCTGTGACGTCATTGGTGATGTCATCAGTACGAGTAGTAGCGAAAGTGGGCATTTTGGGGCAGTGCAGGAGGGTATTTGGTGTAGAGATGGACCATCCATATCTGTCATGCGTATTATACAGTATCTGTCCTGTATTATACCAATCTGTGCTGTATTATACTATATCTGTCCTGTATTGTACCATATATGTCCTGTATTATACCAAATCTGTGCTGTATTATACAATATTTGCCCTCTATTATACCATATCTGTGCTGTATTATAACATATCTGTCCTGAATTACACCATGTCTGTGCTGTATTATGCAATATTTGTGCTGTATTATGCAATATCTGTCCCGTGTTATACAATATCTGTCTTGTACTATAGCAAATATGTCCTGTATTGGACCATATTTGTCCTGTATTATACAATATATGTTCTGTATTGTACCAAATCTGTGCTGTATTATACAGTATCTGTCCCGTATTATACCAAATCTGTGCTGTATTATACCATATGTTTCCTGTATTGTACCATATATGTCCTGTATTATACATTATATGTTCTGTATTATACAATCGGATAGCGGTTGTCGTGAATAACAACAAGTTCAGCAATGTTTATATAGTTTATTATCCCCAATGTTACATCATACCCAGGCTGGGGGAGCCGCCCTGGGTAAGTTTAGTATGTTCACAGCAAAACAAATTGAAATATCAAACACCATGTTTTATTATTTAACGCACCGTCACATTAGGTACAAGTGTTTACTGAGCTCAAGTCAACGATCAGCATGTAGACATAGATAGTATGTGCGGCATGTTATGGTATTCATCAGTGCGCGGGTGACGCATTCAACCGATGGCGGTGGTCGGTCAGCTTGGTAAGGAAAAACGTGACATTGGTTACCCTCTCTACCACCCATTGTGTGTTGGGGCGTTGACGATGTGCCCATCTCAAGGCATCCACGGTGCCCAGTATCTCCAGCATCGTCTCTAGTGACCTTCGGTTAATGATGGTGAACGGCTGGTCAGACACATAGACATTATTGCCGGGATAATAATACCGTAACTGGTCCGTCTTTTTGTGACGTAAGATGTACCCGAAAGCGACATTCAATTTGAAGGCCGTAGTTTGATCTTTGAAGATGGCTTCCACGTAGCTGCGTAGACGGGTGAGGTTGGCCAGTGGGAAATTGTAAATATCTTGAATAGGGCCATGAGGGTGGAAACAGTGCCGTGTCATGGACCAATGGCGCCGATCGATGTCACTCACTAGATGGTTGTCCTGCAAGAGATCGCCCAGAAAATGTTCGATGTTGTCAGGCATATGACTCGAAACCGTAACGCTGGGGTCCGGCTGGATATCCAGGCTCTTCTGAACAGTGGGTATAGGTGGGCTCTCCTTCATCGCATCACCAGTGGCGTTCGTCTCCCCGGGCTTATCTTCACTGGGTCTGACCTTCCGCGGCTCCTCTTCAGTA
>JAVTVY010010423.1:0-47450 GCA_036873755.1 Hanleya hanleyi | reverse complement strand
TCGGGGACGAGTGAAGTTTAGAAGCCAAAGACGCCATACTTTAGAAGCCAAAGACGCCATACTTAATGCCGCATGCAATCAAACTCAGTGAAAACACCAGAACTAGATACTTGGATAGTTTATCTCCACTGCTCTGGGCCCCTAAACTATACAACCTCCCATTCTTCGAAAAGATTCCATGACTCTGGATTCACATTTTCGAAAATGAAAGTGACGGAAATAAAGACCATTGTCGTCTTTTTGTTTTTGAATGCCCAATAGTCTTTCGACAATCACCTCTGGATACAGCCAGACCCTATTCGCCTGATAAAGTCTGCAAAGTATGGATTGTAAACTGATGACATACTATAATCATTGTGATGATGAAGCTTCCGCATCTGCGCAAAAGACGAACCGGAAGACGATAATGCGCCAACTGTTGTCGTGTTGTCGTTCTGTCGCCCCCGCCAATGCGACATTGCGCCAATACGACAACAGGCATTGTCGTGATGTCGCCTTTCAAAAATGCACCATTGCGACAACACGACAACTGTTATCGTAATGGCGCCCCCGCCAATGGGACAATGCGACAATACGACAACTAGGGCGCCATTGCGTCAACTGTACCGTTGTCGTGTTGTCGTGATGTCGTGTTGTCGCCTTTTAAAAATGCGCCAACACGACAACACGATAACGGTAGCTTTGCAGTATTGTTGCAATGGCGCATTTTAGTCTCCTCTGTCGGCCATTGGCGCCCTGTATAGTAAGCTTAAGTTTTCTCCGATTCAGAGGGCGACAATACGCCATTACGATGGCCGCATCCGTCTTCCATAGATAGCAGCATGAATGTATTTTTTGTGGCATGATGCAGTTTTCAACAGCCCATTCTTCTGTTTGGGTTGTATATGCGTATAATTCTGCTTGACCGGTAGCTGCATGCCAATTTTTAGCCCTTCTCTTTCTCCTCCTTTCGTTATTGAGTTGACTGCGAAACAGCGAGGCAGGGACGGCGGAAGAGTAGGGAGCGGAGGGCAATGCGCCCACCCCCTCCCCAATATTTCAGCGAGAAAAAAAAAACAAAACAAAACAAAAACGAACAAACATGACCCCCCCAAAAAAAACAAGGCAGCGGAAAAACCGCTAGAGTAAAGCAAAAGCCAAAAATAAACCTATACGGTATTATATCTATATATTGAATGCAGATTTTACTTTCCAATAAGCATCATCCTTGCTCATTCACATTCAAAATCTGGCTCTGTGTTCGGCTTCCCAACAACTATAAAATATCTGTGTTCTTGACATGGTCAAAGCTTAATATACCTTTCGATTGAAATTATTCCTACGAAGTAGGCTACAGATTGCAAATTGTCCGGTAATGAGTCAGTCAGTCAGTCAGTCCATCCGAATACTTTCGTCGGCAAAATAAGGAGAACCGTTGACATTAGAACCTTGATTTTCGGCATGAAGGTGCATTAGGGAACTGTTACCAACACGTTCTGAGCTGACCTACTTTTGATGAAAATTTCTGGTGATTTTTGATGAAAATCACTGCTGATTCTGACTTGGGCAGTGCCCATCTTAATATAGGCAGGATTTCAACTGGGGTGGAGATTTCCAAGAGCTCAGTTCGCGTCGGAGTCCTAATGCCTACCCTACTTCGTAGGTCCTGTGACGTTCATGTATATAGTTAATATTTAAATTATATATACCGGTACTTCCGAAAATCATCATTTGTTTGACTGCGAATATTTAAAATAAAACTTGTGAGAAACACCAAAACAGGCACAACAAATACAGCTTTACTTCCTCGTTGAATGTTGAATAATGGCGTCCAACTCAGCCTCGTTTTTTAACGAACATGCGCAATGACTTTTCATCGCATAGCGCCATCGCATAGCTCCATCGCATAGCTCCATCGTATAGTTCCATCGCATAGCCCCATCGCATAGCTCCATCGCATAGCTCCATCGCATAGCCCCATCGCATAGCTCCATCGCTCCATCGCTCCATCGCGCATCGCATAGCTCCATCGCATAGCCTCATCGCGCATCGCCTCCATCGCATAGCTCCATCGCTCCATCGTTCTGACGTATAGCTCCATCGCATAGCCTGACCGCAGGCCTCATCGCATCGCTCCATCGCATAGCTCCATCGCGCATCGCATAGCCTCATCGCGCATCGCATAGCGCGACTTTTTATCGCATAGCTCCATCGCTCCATCGCATAGCTCCATCGCTGCATCGCATAGCTCCATCGCTCCATCGCATAGCTCCATCGCGCATCGCATAGCTCCATCGCATAGCCTCATCGCGCATCGCATAGCGCGACTTTTTATCGCATAGCTCCATCGCTCCATCGCATAGCTCCATCGCGCATCGCATAGCTCCATCGCATAGCCTCATCGCGCATCGCATATCGCGACTTTTTATCGCATAGCTCCATCGCTCCATCGCATAGCTCCATCGCGCATCGCATAGCTCCATCGTTCCATCGCATAGCTCCATCGCTCCATCGCGTTAAATTAGAAATGAAAGACGCGATGGCCCCTCTCGGCCATCGTAGATATGTATAGTATTAATTTCTGTTGGCAAAGTGATAATTATTTAGCAAGTTCACATTTCCATGTCAAGGGCGTAGACAAGTGGAGAAGTTTGGGGGGGCTTAGGGGGAGAGTCTGAGATTTTTTTTCTTCAAATTGATGGTAAATTGGCGCTAACTGGGAGCATTTGAGCGGTAAAAGATTGTAAAAGTTGAACTTTTTTTTGGCGAAAATATCATATAACAGTTGCGATCACTACGTGATATACAAGGTGAAATGATCATTCAATCGGAGTTTGCACTATAATTCAAGTTATTTCTTAGACAATACTATCTTGCCTAGATAGCAGGGCCGGTGCATTGATGCGTGGTTGACCGCATGAGTTCTGAAGTTCGTTCTGAAGTTGCCAAACTTATCAAAAATTGGCCGCATGAGTTCTGATGTTCGTTCTGAAGCTGCCAAACTTATCAAAAATTTAAGCTTAGTGGTCCTTTCTCGGAATAGTCGAGAAAATTATCCACATTCTTCAAATTTACACCAGTTAAATAGTGACTTTGTGTCTGGGTTAGATGTTTAACCTGTATTTCTAGGGTTTCTCCGTGAAAATATTCGAGAGTTCGTATCTCTCGTTTGTGAATAAATAAATACTCAACAAATGACTGGGATCTCAATCCAAAAAAAAGTTTATAGTGAAAAAGTTATGAAAAAATGGGCGATATGTGATTGAATTGGAGCACATTATTCGTTTCTCGGAGAAAATCACATGGGGTCTTTGAGTCTGATATCGCCAAACTGTTGCGTTGTTCTCTGACCGATTGCAATTAGTCTAACTCTTCTGGTAAGCATTGTTGATGATAATTTTACTTCCCCTGTAATATGCAACAATTGATAAAGATATGTGACAAGCCATCTTCACCAGCCAAGTCAACTACATCGCAAAGCTCTGTACAGAGCAACGTGATGTACGTTGACTTGGCTAGAGAAGATGGTGACCAGCTAAACATATACTTCTCTGCTATGTTTGCTTTCTGTTTCATTCTTTCTTTCTTTCCTTTTTTCTCTCTTTTTTTCTTTTTCTTCTGTTCTTTTTTTTTTTTTTTGCCGGACGTCAATATTTGGGGGGGCTGAAGCCCCCCCTTGTCTACGCCCTTGCATGTTAAGCAATTATTTTTTTCAAATAAAAAAGTTAGTTTGATTGCGTTTAAGTCTTTACATCGGTTGTCCCATATCTCCCAACTTCTTGTCCCATGTCTCCCGACACTGTCCCAAGTCACCCCCAAAATACGCTGAAATGAAATCGTCCCCACATCATAACACACTCGGTTTGGTGTCTTAAACACTGTGGCATTGCATGGGTATTCTTCCCAGGTTGGTGCATGCATGGCATGCATTGATTTGCACAACTAAATACTTTGGACAGAATGTGAAATAATGTGAGGTCACAGAAATAGTGTCCCAGGTCTCCCCACTCTCCCCTAATTAATGAACTTGTGAAAATACCAATACCTGTATACTACTAATACTAGTTAATACTACTGTTATGTTTACGGTGCCTGCCTTTGACCAGCTGTGGCATATCTGTGCAAATAGATGATTCTGATGATGTATGACAACTTTTGCTGAGAATTATTGGCATTGGATATTATGCCACTTCTGAGGAAAAACATACATATAGTCTGGCCAATTTTGAACATATCTGAAATTCATTCTGAGTAGCTACCTTAATTTAAATATACAGACTGTATATTTTAGCTGTGGGTTTTGTTTCTCCTTTTTCCAAGGGGGGGGGAGGCTTTTTTTCTACTTCTGTAGTCCGTTTGGAACAAAACTTACAGACTGAGATTCGGTTATTAAGTGAAATAATACGAATACTGGTAAGAATTCTGGAGCTATGCAGTCTACATGATGAACAGTCGAACCACTCCAACCCTAAACTCATTCTTATACAGCTCCATTGCGTGAATGGCCACGGAATATGGTACATCGATGATCTAGTGCCACACAACTGCACGTATATAAAACATTTATATATAGTTGAAAGGCAGCTATAAATATGTTCTCAACTATTCCTGATAACATTATTGTCCAGGTAGAAGATAAGTATTTGAGGGGCATTCAGGTTATTTCGTTTATTTAACCAAATTATATCTGAACTGGAGGCGGTCGCCATGTTTTGTTCGTCTGCTCAATGACGTCATCGGCTAACAAGGGGAATCCCCAGCAGCCGGTCGCACAGCATGGCGAGAGGCGAGAAGCCGTCCTTGAGTTACTTGAGCGAGTGACATGCTTGATCCAATGACGATCGTTGAATGACGCACACTCTGTCTGACCCTCGTATTTATAGTCCCACTGTCAATACCACAGCGCCAGGGTCAATAGGGCACAGACTATTGTGAGGCCAACCAGCCGGCGCTGGTTCCGGCGTGAGCGCTCGTGGTCCATAGCCCGAGCATCAAGGATGGCTGTCATAGTCCAGTAGTGGTGAGTGATGGCACACCTCTCCATCGAGTGCACTCTGTCGAGGACCGCTTCTGTAAACTCGTTCAGGATCTGGCGTCGCCCCTCGTTGTCGTCGCCATCTCCAAACATGGACCGGGCCACTGCTCGGTAACCCGTGAGTGAATTCACCACGGTGGCATGCTGAAAAATGCGAGTCGCATAGGGCTGGATCTCCGTCATGGCTCTGCAACCGTAGAAATGAAGGTGTGGGATCCAGAGGGACGTATTTTATAGACCAGGTCACACATGCGCGCCTAGACGTCGGGTGTAGTCCGTCATACGTACTATTCTGATGGCTTAGTCCAAAAAAGAGAGCAACAACAACATAGATTACAGATCAATCCTTTTATTATGCGTGAACATCATAGGAATGCATGTACTGACCTGTCTGTGGGGGTTTTCCACAATGGCGTTCACCTTCGTGTCTTTTCGGGTACGTCCGTGTCTTTTCGGTAAAGCCTGTGTCTTTTCGGTAAAGTCCGTGTCTTTTCGGTAAAGTCCGTGTCTTTTCGGATCGGTGACGTCCGTGTCTATCATCCGGGCACTTCGCGTCTGCGCCTGCATTGGGGTATGTATAAGGGTCTTCATGCGCGCAAGCGCAATGCGGCTCAGTCGTACACCAGTACACCAGTCTTGATCCTCGACTTGGGGTAGAGTGTGCTAAAAATAGATTACCAGCTAGCGTGCTATAAAAGGGAAGCGGCCTTGCCGTTTCATCAGACACTCAATGTTTCATCAGACACTGTCAACCCCCAATATGTTCACTTGCACAACTTGCCAGAAGCAGTTTACTCGTCTAGATAATTTACGACGCCACGAGGCCTCCACCCACAACGATGCACGGTATACTTGTATAATCTGCGCACGGTCATTTAATCGGGAGGATCAGTTACTGCGCCACGAACGTTCAATTCATGGGCCACCCAAGCGTCCATGCGAGGATTGTGGTCAACTCTTCAAACGACGCAGTCAGCTGCTGCGACACCAACGGTTGTTTCATGCCCCGGTACAGAGTCATACGCCTGACAACATCGAACATTTTCTGGGCGATTCCACCAAGATGTTCACTTGCACAACTTGTCAGAAGCAGTTTACTCGTCTAGAAAATTTTCGACGCCACGAGGCCTCCACCCACAACGATGCACGGTATACTTGTATAACCTGCGCAGGGTCATTTAATCGGGAGGATCAGTTACTGCGCCACGAACGTTCAATTCATGTGCCACCCAAGCGTCCATGCGAGGATTGTGGTCAACTCTTCAAACGACGCAGTCAGTTGCTGCGACACCAACGGTTGATTCATGCCCCGGTACCATGGCATGAGCGATAACTTCCTACTGAAGAGGAGCCGCGGAAGGTCAGACCCAGTGAAGATAAGCCCGGGGAGACGAACGCCACTGGTGATGCGATGAAGGAGAGCCCGCCTATATCCACAGTTCAGAAGAGCCTGGATATCCAGCCGGACCCCAGCGTTACGGTTTCGAGTCATACGCCTGACAACATCGAACATTTTCTGGGCATCTCTTACAGGACAACCATCCAGTGAATGACATCGATCGGCGCCATTGGTCCATGACACGGCACTGTTTCCACCCTCATGGCCCTATTCAAGATATTTACAATTTTCCACTGACCAACCGCACCCGTCTACGCAGCTACGTGGAAGCCATCTTCAAAGATCAAACTACGGCCTTCAAATTGAATTTCGCTTTCGGGTACATCTTACGTCATAAAAAGACGGGCTAGTTACGGTATTATTATCCCGGCATTAATATCTATATGTCTGACCAGCCGTTCACAATTATTAACCGGAGGTCACTAGAGACGATGCTGGAGATACTGCACAACGTGGATGCCTTGAGATGGGCACATCGTCAACGCCCCAACATACAATGGGTGGTAGAGAGGGTAACCAATGTCACGTTTTTCCTTGCCAAGCTGACCGACCACCGCCATCGGTTGAATGCGTCACCCGCGCACTGATGAATACCATAACATGCAGCACATACTCTCTATGTCTACATGCTGATCGTTGACTTGAGCTCAGTAAACATTTGTACCTAATGTGATGGTGCGTTAAATAATAAAACATGGTGTTTGATATTTCAATTTGTTTTGCTGTGAACATACTAAACATACCCAGGGCGGCTCCCCCAGCCTGGGTATCATGTAACATTGGGGATAATAAACTATATAAACATATTGCTGCCCAATGTGGAGAATCAGTCAAACTGAAATCAGCGGTGTAGGATGGGGCCAAAATGTAACCCATCAATGTTAGAATGCAAGAGCACTATAGTAAAATAGAGGGCCAATGAAATCAGCCCACAGACCAAGTCCGTGTTTTGGTCTAGGTTTGGAGCGGGCATTTCATTGAGGTGCGTGTAAAGGAAGACGGTGAGTGAAGACTCGTCCAACACGTATATATTAAGTTTATTACTATAAGTTCTATGTATTCTCCGAACCTTGCCGAAAGGGAGACCTTTTGATCTGGATGTGACCTGCCGGTAATGACGCGCACTTCCGGAGAACCCGCGCGCGCGCGCGCGCTGCGGCTGCGGCGGGCCGGGCCGGGCCGGGCCGGGCCGGGCCGGGTCGGGCCGGGCCAGGCCGGGCCGGGCCAGGCCGGGCCGGGTCGGGCCGGGCCAGGCCGGGTCGGGCCGGGCCAGGCCGGGCCGGGCCGGGCCAGGCCGGGCCGGGCCGGGAAAAACCCCGAAGGTTGAACATACGGACGTCTAAGTAAAAATTGGAACTCTTCTATGTTTGGAGGTGAACGGAAGTGACGTCACAACCCACGTGACCTGCGCAGCAGAATGGAAACGACACCCTAGTCTAGCCCCCTCACCTAGGCTTCACATGGATACCTCACTCGATCCCATCGGCCCACTAGTGGCCCACCTAGACCCCAAAACATCTATTTCCATACCCTTTGTCCACTGCGCATGCGCAGAGTGACGATATTTCAACCCCGCACTCACCCCATCAGATGCCCCCTCACATAGGCTTCACATTGATACCTCACTCGATCCAATCGGCCCACTAGTGGCTCCCCTAGATCCCAACACGTCTATTTCCATACACTTTGTCTATTGCGCATGCGTAGAATGGTGACAACGGCCGAGACCCTAGTCCAATCGAATGCCCCCTCACATAGGCTTCACATTGATACCTCACTCGATCCAATCGGCCCACTCGTGGCTCACCTACATCCCAAAACGTCTATTTCCACACACTTTTCCCACAATTTCCTGTCTGCGCATGCGTAGAATGGTGACACCGCTCGAGCCGCTAGACCAGTCAGATGCCCCTTCATGAATGCTTCACATTGATACCTCATACAACTCCATCGGCCCATTAGGGACTCCCCTAGATCCCAAAACGTCTATATCCATACCCTTTTCCCACAATTCCCTGTCTGTGCATGCGCAGAATGATGAAAACGCTCGAGCCGCTAGTTCAGTCAGATGGCCCTTCATCAATGCTTCACATGGATACCTCATATGACCCCATTGGACCATTAGGGGCTCCCCTAGCTCCAAAACGTCTATTTTCATACCCTTTGACTACCGCGCATGCGTAGAATGACTCTATTTCAATCCCACATCCAGCCCATCAGATGCCCCTTCACGAATGCTTCACATTGATACCTCATATGACCCCATTGGACCATTAGTGGCTCCCCTACATCTCAAAACGTCTATTTCCATACCCTTTGGCCACCGCGAATGCGCAGAATGACCTTATTTCAACCCCACACCCAGCCCATCAGATGCCCCTTCACGAATGCTTCACTTTGATACCTCACTCGACCCAATCGGACCATTTTATCTAGGGACTACTTTTTCTCCGCGGAAGCTTTTTCCCGCGACCGCATCACCGCCAGGACCGTATCACCGCGGAGGAATACATTCCCTGCACCAATTGGAACTCTCCTGTGTTGGAGGTAGCTTTTTGGTCATTCTGCCGGAACTATAGTGCACTTGACCTCTCCTCCTCAAATCCTCCCCAAATGACCTCTACATCCGGATGAAATAGACATCAATTTGCCCTCTACCTACTACTATCCAAATCGGAAGACAGACGACAAGCCAAAACTCCTGGTAAATAATAAAAATTATTATAATTTTTATTCTTAAATATATCTAACCGTTTTAAGTAGTCTTACATAACAAAATAGCTGGCACCAAATCCCTATAACAGAAATTAAACGATAGAAAAGCTACAGATCAGTATTATTTTGTATTGTGATTAAATAGTGAAACTGATTGACATCTTTCAGATTCACACTAGTACCATCACATGACGACTGAGGACAGGAAGATGAAAGGAGAAGCCATATTTGCCAGCGCACTGAAGGACGTTTTAAAGCCTGAGATTTTAGAGGTGAATGAAGACATGGCAGTGGATAAAATAATATATGACAGAATAAAACCATATTCAAGGATGGTAAAGATGTGCTAATTATTTCCTTCCTGTTCATAACTAATTATAAAATTGTTCATTATATTGAACAGTTGAACGTATAAACATGTATTGAAATGACCACTGCATGTGTAAATAAAGTAAAGAAATAGAATCGCCACGAACCCAGTCATACGTGGTATCCAGCCGTGCATATCAATATATTGTTTTATTTATATTTATTTTTTTAATTTACTTCTTGCATTTATACCGTTTACAAGGGCGTCTCAGCTAATAATGGATGAACTGGGATATAGCTGTTCCTAATGAGACGTTGTTTGGGAATCGCTCAGGCATTTGTTGATTGGGGCCTGACGATTACTCGGAGATTATCCCACAGGGGGTATTGCTTATTAAGCGCCAATTAGCTAATAGCCTTGTGGGTGGCCTAATCGTGTATTTGCGCATAATCGTGTCAGCGCCAAATCGTGTAACAAAATTGCGCCTAATAACGTGTTGCGCCTAATCGTGTAGGAAATTTGCGGTTAATGGTGGAACTGCGCCTAATCGTGTACGAAATTTGCGCTTAATTGTGGAACTGCGCCTAATCGTGTACGGAATTTGCGCCTATTTGTGTAAATGCGCCTAATCGTGTAAGGAGGTTGCGTCTAATCATGTAACTGCTCCTAATCATTTGAACGATCTTGCGCCTAATTTTGCGTTGCGCCTAATCGTGTAGAAAAATTGCTCCTAATTGTGGAACTGCGCCTAATCGTGTAGGAGATTTGCTCCTAATTGTGGAAATGCGTCTATTCGTGTGAGAAATATGCTCCTAATTGTGGAACTGCGCCTAATCGTGGAAATCATTTTGCGCCTAATTATGCGTTGCGCCTAATCGTGTAGAAAGTTTGCGTCTAACTGTGGAAATGCGCCTAATTGTGTATAAAAGCTGCGCCTAAACGTGCACAAAGTGAAGACATAAGTAGTATGTACAGGACGGATAAAGTCAACTTGACCTTTCGTCATTTTTGGGGAGGTCACGGGGAGATCACGTGATCAAGAGGTCAAGGTCACTATAGTTCCGGGACTTCCGATCACGTATTCCTCCGCGGTACGGTGAAATTCTCCGGCAATCGTCGACAATCTTCGGGACATTATGGGGGCCAGAGGGGCCCCTAGTGGACCGATTGGGTCGATTGAGGTGTTAAAGTGGAGCGCTCGTCCAGGACGGTGAAGTCATGGGTTGGTGCATGTAAATTGAGGATTTGTCCCGAAAATATAAAAAGCAGAACACGGACTTTACCCCTAAAATAGGGGAAAACTCCTATCAACCAGGTCCAAAAGGGTCATGGATAGGTGTATGTAAAACGAGGAATCCGAAAATATAAAATGCGGAACACGGACTTCACTTTACCTCAACAATAGGAGAATGATTCGAACATTTGCCTCTATACTGAAAAATGCCTGTATAGGGTATGGGGGTGGTCATTTTTTGTGGATTCCACTGTGGGTTGTGGGGCCTTGTTCTCTTCGTCTCACCACGTAAAACACGATGGGAAGGATCTAGGAGCTAAGCGATGAAATTTTTCGAAATGTCCCGGTACCGGATAGTCTGTATATAGGCCCATACTGGCTCAGTGGATAGGTCCATACTGGGAAAATCACACATGTTCATTGCGATACGGGTTGCGGGATCTTGTTTTTCACATCTCACCACGTAGAACACGATGGGCCGAGTCCCGAAGCTAAGCGGTGAAATTTTTCGAAAAATTCACGGAGGTCTGGATAGGCCCATAGGCCTACTGGTTCAGTGGATAGGACCATACTGGGCAATTCACACATGTTCATTGCGATACGGGTTGCGGGATCTTGTTTTTCACGTCTAACCACGGAGAACACGATGGGAGGGGTCTCGAAGTTAAGCGGAGATTTTTTTTGAAAGGTCCAGGTACCGGGTAGGTCTGTATATTGGCCCATACTTGTTCAGTGGATAGATCCATACTGGGAAATATACTCCTGGACATTGCGATATAGGTTGTGGGATCTTGCTTTTCACGTCTCACCACGTAAAACACAGCGGGGTCCCGAAGCTAAGCGGTGAATTTTTTTGAAAAAGATACTGCGCGCATGCGTAGTGGGCAAATAGTGCTGGGCGGACGTTTGGGGTCTAGGTGAGCCTCTAGTGGTCCGATGGTGTGGTATGAGGTCTTATTGTCAAGCTCTCGTGGAGGAGCATCCGACTGGACTAATGTATCGTCCGTTTTCATTATTCTGCGCCTGCGCAGTCTGGTAGTAGTATAGAAAATAGACATTCTGGGGGTGCGTGAGGTGTGTTTGGGGTAGAGATGGACCACTATTGATCCAAATGGGTCGTGGGAGGTGTCAAAGTGAAGCTGTTGTAGGGTAGAGTCAGAATGGCGTGTTTGTTTATTGCAAGTCGCGTCAATCTGCACATGCGCAGTTGGGTGTAGTAAGCAAAGTGGTCATTTTGAGGGTGCGTGGGGTTGTGTTTGGGGTAGAGAGGGACCATCCTTGGTGCGAATACGTCGTGTGGGATGTCATTTTGTAGCTGTCGGTATGTAGACCACCATTTGAGGCATGTCCACGTAATCTGTGACGTCATTGGTGACGTCATCAGTAGAAGTATTAGCGAAAGCGGACATTTTGGGGTGTGTAGGAAAGCATTTGGGGTAGAGATGGACCATCCGTGATCCGAATGGGTAATGTGAGGAGTATCAATGCCTGCTGAACGCTTCAACGCCCTGGTGAGTTAGCCCTGAAGCTCTGATTTTCAAGATAGTCCATGAAATTGACACTAATTCATCGAAATGCGTTGACGCCCGTCAACGCCTGTCGTTACGCCTTAACGCCCATGATGTAGACCAGTGAGAGAAAAACAGCAACAACAATGACGACAGATCAATCATTTTATTATCGCCTCCAGTATATCAGACTCTAGTTGGGTATGTTTATAATACAAGTAGCCTCAAGTAATCAGAGGCCACCATTTGGCGCTGCATCTATCATATTCCTTCTTGCCCGTTAGATGTATTCTCGGCTGCTCTTGTCCAATCAGAATTCGCCATTTCAGAAAGTTCCATCTTCGGTCATGTTCGCTCTGATCCGTTTTTATCTAATCGTCGTCGGGCAGGCCAGGATACCGTTGAGGCAACGTATCCTCAAATAGTTGTTTGCGCATTCTGAGTATCTATCAGTGCATGGGTGAATACATTCATCCGATGGGGTGGTCGGTCAGCTTGGTAACGACAAACGTGACATTGGTCAGCCTCTCTACGACCCATTGGGTGTTGGCGCGTTGTTGTTGGGCCCATTCCGACACATCCAATTGGTCCACTTGGTCAGGCACGATCTCTAGCGATGTCCTATCCGTGATGGTAAAGGGTAGGTCAAATACCCGGATATTACTGCTCGAGTAAAATTATCGGACTTGGTCTGTCTCGTTATGCTGCAGCACATAACCAAACGCCAGATTCAACTTGAAGGCCGTCGTTTGATCGTTGAAGTAGGTTTTCACGTACTTGAAGAGCCGAGACAGGTCCTCTAACCGGAAATTGTAGATGTCTAGTAGCAGGCGATGGCGGTGGAAACATCGACGGATCATGAACCAATGGTCCCTGTAAATGTCACTTAATGCATGGGCGTCCGGTAAGAGATCACTGGGAGCATCCACTGGATCTTCCTGGAAATGCTCGATGTCGTACAGACCAAGTCCGATACTGTTACCCGATCAGTAACATCCGGCTATTTTACCAACCGTTTACCATCACGGATAGGGCGTCGCTAGAGCCCGTGAAGGATCAAGTAGACCAATTGAATGTGTTGGAATGGGCCCAACAACAACGCCCCACACCCAACGGGTCGTAGAGAGGGCGACCAATCTCACGTTTTTCGTTACCAAACTGACCGACCACCGCATCGGATGAATGTATTCACCCATGTACTGATAGAACAAACGGATCAGAGCGAACATGGCCGAAGATGGAACTTTCTAAAATGGGGACTTCTGGTTGGACAAGAGCAGCCGAGATTTCATCTAACGGGCATGAACGAATATGACAGATGCTGGAGGGGATACTAAAATGATTGGCCTGTCATCCTTGTTGTTGTTGATCTCTCACCGGTCTAAATCATGGGCGTTAACCCTACCTGGTATGGGGGGGAGGGGGCGAAATCTCCGCCCTGCCAAACTTTCTGTGCTATCTCCGGAACGACAAAAAATAGAGAGCTGAAACTTCATGACTTTATATTTTGTCATATTGGGGTCATTTTGAGCCTATTCGAATGACCTGAAAAGCTGAAACTGCGTGACTTTTTAGTCTATCATATTGGGGTCAGTTTGAGCTTATTTGCATGACCCCCGAGGAAAGGATCATGGGTAAATTCAAGATGGCGGCCATGTGGGGTCCAGAACAGTGATGTTTTTGTCATATTTCTTCAAAATTTCTGCTTTCCTGCGATGAAAAGTGGGCAAACACTATTTTATTTCACATCATATTAATATTTACTAATTTATCAAGCTGTTTTTGCGGAGAAATTGCATAAATAAAAAATCCGGAAAATCTGACCGAAAAAATCGATCAAAAAATGCCGTTTTTTGAAATGACGTCACTGTGACGTCATCATAGCGGTCACCTTGGATGTTTTTACGTTTTCTGTTGGAGTTTGACTCAAGGGTATAGTGTGGTAAGTTTCAGCTCCCTAGCTCAAGGGTAAGACAAATAATTAAGGGGTCCATTTCGGTTCCCCACCCCAGGCCACGACAGGCCCCAAAAAGCCCAGGCATAGGATTAAGGCGTAACGACAGGCGTTGAGGGGTGTCACTGCATTTCGATGAATTAGTGTCAATTTCATGGACTATCTAGAAAATCAGAGCTTCAGGGCTAATTCACCAGGGCGTTGAAGCGTTAAGGTTGACGTTGGCAGGCGTTGATTCAAGGTGACGCCCCACACGACGCATTCGGACCAGGGTTGTCCATCTCTACCCCAAACGTTTTCCTACACACCCCAAAATGCCCGCTTTCAATAATACTTCTACTGATTACGTCGCCAATGATGTCACAGATGACGTGGACACGCCTCAAGTCGGGGTCTACACCCCGAGAGCTACAAAATGACACCCCACACGACGCATTCGGGCCAACGATGGTCCCTCTCTACCCAAAACACACCCCCACGTACCCCCAAAATGACCACTTTACTTACTACACCCAAATGCGCATGTGCAGATTGACGCGACTTGCAATAAAAAGCACGCCATTCTGACTCCAATCCACAAAATTCTGTCCGCCGAGGCATTTTCCCCGCAACCGCATCACCGCCAGACCGCATCACCGAGGAGGAATACATGCCCCAAAGGCCACGTGACCGGAAGTCCCGGAACTATAGTGACCTTGACCTCTTGATCACGTGATCCTACACGATTAGGCGCAACACGTTATTAGGCGCAATTTTGTTACACGATTTGGCGCTGACACGATTAGGCGCATATACACGATTAGGCCCCTCCACAAGCCTCAATATGGCACCTGAAGAGAAGAAAACGGCAAACTAGCGTTCACATAAACCATTTTTCTCGCTTTCCTGTTCATTGCTCCTTAATATGGTAACTGGTGGCTTGGAAAAATCTATTCTCCCTTATAGGCAGATTCATTGTTTCAGAGGTTCGAAATGCGGAAACTGAATTTATTTTGTCTTGAAAAATGACAAATTTTCACATTTTGACAAAATCCCTGATGTATTTTAAATAGGGATTTTTCCATTTATTTATTTGTGGATTATACTCAAACGAGCTACTACTCCCTCATGCCGTTTTGACCACACGTTACCATTGCGAATATGAAATTCCTTGCAAATTTTTGTAATGTTTGGAAATGCGGAAATTACCGAAATCGATTTAAATGTTGGAAAATGGTAAAAATGACAGTCAGTTTTCAACACCATGTAATTAGGGACATTAGTATCGCACATAAATTATAAAACTATCACCATAATCCACATCACTTCACATTTCTTAATATTTGCTTTGCGCATAATTTGTATGTGGTAATTCAAACTTACTATAAATGCGCAGGTTAGATGATTCACTTCCGCCCTGTTAATCAGTCGCCAACAGACCGGCGAATTTGTCAAGCGGTCACGCACATTGAACATCAAAGAAAGCTGTGGCCGCTGTCAGCTATTCAGTATACAAACGCCCATCGGGTGGTACTGCTGGCCAGGGCACCTCGCCCGAGATAGTCGTGCCTCAGCAGTAGGGTAAACCTCAATTGAGTCAACTTGACCTCAGAAATTTGCATAATTGAGGAGAAAATGAGGAGGTGACAGCCAGTCAGAAGCGAGTAAAATTTGACCTCAGAAATTTGCATATTGGGGGCGGTCACGGGGCGGCTCTCGTCCAATCAGAAGCGAGTAAAATTTGACTGGATGTATTCCTCCACGGTGATGTGGTCCTGGCGGTGATGCGGTCTGCCTCCGCGGAGAAAAAGTAGTCCCTAGACTGGAAATCAAAATGGCGGCTTGTGGGTGGTGGTGGTGGTGGTGGGTTTAAAATGGCGGCTTGTGGGTGGTGGTGGGTTTAAAATGGCGGCTTGTGGGTGGTGGTGGTGGTGGGTTTAAAATGGCGGCTTGTGGGAGGTGGTGGTGGTGGTGGGTTTAAAATGGCGGCTTGTGGGAGGTGGTGGTGGTGGTGGGTTTAAAATGGCGGCAATGAGACGCTTCAACGGTACATGACGTTCATGGACCAATACAAAACCCTCTCTACCCCACCACCACCACCACCACCACCACCTGCTGTGACACACACGCGACCTCGCTGCTCCAGCAGCCGGAGTGGGGTACCACCCACAGCCCCACAGTGGGTGGAAGACGAAGTGCTGAAGAGTGTACCTGCATCGTTCAAAAAAGAAACAAGCTGGCCTGGTATTACAACGGATGAGCAAGTCTAACATGACTTGGAATGATAAAGGCGAACTCCTGGTACAGAATCAGGTGGTCCCGGGGACCCACATGACGGATTTGGTGAATGACCTGATGCGTCAACGCAGGTCGCACACGGATCCTCGAGGATGGGAGGTCTTCGCTCAAGGCTTGAAAGACATGCATGTACCACAGGAATTGGTGGGGAACCCCCACCGCTGGGCCTTTATGCAGCAAACCCAACAATCGCCGAGTGGCCCACTACCTTCTTGGGAATCCGAATGGCAACCGGAGTCACCCCCCAAAACACCACCACAACGGGCACCTTATTTTCGCGCCTTTAAAAAACCACCCTTGATCAAGACACCCCACATCTCCAGAGCCGTGACACGTAGCAAGTCACCGCGACGAACACGACGACGGACACAACCGCCCAAGGCTTGGAACACCTATTAAAACCAACAGCAGCAGCAGGACAGCTCAGTCGTCATGTTTTACCTCACCCTACCCAGTAACAGTTCGCTGGATGTGTTTCCTGACAATACCGTGGCCAAGTACTTGACCCAGTTACCGCAACCGTTGCATTTACCTGGCCGATGGGAATGTGGCCTTGTGGATATCCAATACCCTTACTCGTGGTACAACGTGCGAGCCAATGAAGTGTGGTACGAGGTGACCTACGAAGGAAAAGACACCCGACTCACCCTCCCCGAAGGCCAATACGATACGCCCAAGGAGTTCATCGGTGGGCTGTCAAGACTGTTGCATTATAAGGCTCTACGGCAGGTCACGAATAGTTCAAAACCCATCCAAGCCTATCCCTTCAAGAATCACGTGGACTTCGATTACAACGCACACAACGACAAGGCACAGCTTACCGTCACCGCCAACGCGAGTGTCGTACTGAGTCCTATCCTACAGCAAATGCTGGGTTTCGATCTACAGACGTTCGCTGGTCCCACCGCCCACCAAGGCGAGATCCCGATGGATATGAAGTCGGGTATGTACGGACTCTACGTCTACTCGGACGTGTTGGACAACCACATCGTGGGCGATATCAACACACCTCTGTTACGGGTGGTGCCCATTAAAAATAAGTATGGCGATCAAGTCACCCACAGTTTCACCCACATGCTCTACCTGCCCGTACGACAAACTGACATCAACACGATCACGGTGGATATAAGAGATGACACGGGACGACCGGTAGCATTCCAACGAGGAAAAGTGGTGCTGACACTTCATTTTCGACAAGCACGTGCTCCCCACTTTGTATAATGAAGGTGCCTTACGAGTGCAATGCACGCAGCTATATGGACTATTATGCCCAACAGGCCGGCGGTGGCTTTCCGGTGTTTAGTGGTGCACGCATGCAACGAGGACATGGACTGGGGAACATACTCGGGAGCATCGTCAAAACGTTCCTGCCCTTGGTGACGCGTGGGGTGAAAGCAATCGGCAAACAAGCGGTACGCAGTGGACTGCAAGTGGCCGGTGATGTCTTTGGGGGTACGGCACCCAAAGAATCCTTGAAACGGCGGGCCAAAGAAGCGGGAGGCGTCTTGGTGGCCAAAGCACAACGTACCGTAGGGAATAAAAGAGCTGCCCCACCGAGACCACGCACCAGTCGACGACCGACCCAGCGACGACGCACATCGAAGAAGACAAAGGATATTTTTTCTTAAAACATGTCCTTGATCCACGCCGAGTCCTGCCCCTCCACAAGCCGCCATTTTAAACCCACCACCACCACCACCACCCACAAGCCGCCATTTTGATTTCCAGTCTAGGGACTACTTTTTCTCCGCGGAGGCAGACCGCATCACCGCCAGGACCACATCACCGTGGAGGAATACATCCAGTCAAATTTTACTCGCTTCTGATTGGACGAGAGCCGCCCCGTGACCGCCCCCAATATGCAAATTTCTGAGGTCAAATTTTACTCGCTTCTGATTGGCTGTCACCTCCTCATTTCCTCCTCAATTATGCAAATTTCTGAGGTCAAGTTGACTCAATTGAGGTTTACCCTACTACTTGCCTCCATCTATTTTAGCTTCATGGTTTTACGAATGTTTTTATGTATATTTATAGTCTTATCTGTTACCTATATCATGGAGTTATAAATAAGAATCAGAAACAACTCCGCCAGATCAAAGTGTTCAAGGTACGATTCCGCCACAGCAGGGATTCGGCATTCTCATGGCATCAGATTGTATATCCCCTATTGTCGTATATACCCTCTGATGTCAAAGTGGGGCTAATTGCGGCGCGCAGCTTTTCTGCGCATGGCTCTCGCCCAATCAACAGCCTCCGTTACTAAATGAAGCGAACTTGTTGAGATTACCGAATGGGGCCGAAGATTTCCGAAAAGCTCAGCGTAACTTCGGCGAGCCAATCAACATAGGCGTTGTATATCGACAAGAACGAACAGCGGCAAATCTTTGACGGGCGTCCTGTTTAAAGAACCGGACTGGTATTTGTGAGCTGTCAGTTAACTTTCATCATGAACAAGCAAGTAAATGTACTTCGAGCTCTGGGATTTACTCCCACCTATCTTGGACCTGGCGATTGCGACAGAAAAACTACAGGAGAAACCTTATTCATTCGTATTCTCAAGCCTCGAATTACTGTTAAATCAAGAAGAGAACCGCGATTTGCTAATTATCAGGTCGCTGTTTGATCAAATATAACGACAGAATTGTTTACCGATGGTTTGGAGGTTACAAACTCTGACGTTGGGAGAATGGTATTCGGCAGATTAGCCTGTGTGTACTTAGGGGATTAAAGCAGGTCCGATCATGTTCGGCAGTTGTCGGATTCCCGCGCATGCGCCTCATCGACGTCATGAAAGCTATTACAAGTTGAGTGTATTGGAAATGTGAATCGATACTTAGCCGCCCGCTGTGCACGCCGCCGGCGAGTGCTGAGTTTGACCATGGAGGGAAAGAGAGACCAGTTTGACTCAACAGTGATAGGCCATTCTCCCAACGTCAGAGTTTGTAACCTCCAAACAGTCGGTAAACAAGATATCGTATATACGACAATAGGAGATATACAATCTGATGCCATGAGAATGTGATAGGCAGACTTACATCGTTTCTATTATAAATTATATTAGGAATTTAAATTTTTCCATGAATAGAAAAAATCTTCAATACTTCGGCGGTACGACATGAAAAAAGCGAACATTCCACATTCGCTGTAGATCACAATAGACAAGAGCAGAATACTGCCGAACATTGCGATGGAATGAACATTCGCAATCCTTTCTTATTCTAAAAGTAAGTCCCTTTACTGAAGTAGGCCAGACAAGCTTCACAGGTCAGCAGGTACGTGACTGTTGTCCCGCTAGGTTCAGAATGCGCGGCGTGAGCGATATATAACTACACACCCGTTTTCCCCACAATATGACACCAATATATAGTGGTACATTAGTGTATCACTGAATGTTACATAACTTATTTCTGCATATCCTACACCTCATGAAAAAGAGGTTGCCGGTTAAAAAAATATATGCTAAAATGTCAATTTAAGGTCGAAATGTCAAATATGGTGAAAATAGACAGTAGTAGGTAGCCCGCAAATTGAGCCAACTTTCACCCGGATGTAACTATGACGTCACAATTGGTGGTATGTAAGCGTGTTTGTGATTGGCTGGTGGGGGGTGGGAGGCGTGGTCTGTGTATGTGTGGGTACAAGATTGATGTGGTGGGAGGTGGGTACAAGATGGGGGCCAGTTTTTGTGTCGTGTGGTGGGAGGTGGGTACAAGATGGCGGCCAGTTTTTGTGTCGTGTGTGGTGGGAGGTGGGTACAAGATGGCGGTCAGTTTTTGTGTCGTGTGGTGGGAGGTGGGTACAAGATGGCGGCCAGTTTTTGTGTCGTGATGTGGTGGGAGGTGGGTACAAGATGGCGGCCAGTTTTTGGGTACAAGATGGCGGCCAGTTTTTGTGTCGTGTGGTGGGAGGTGGGTACAAGATGGCGGTCAGTTTTTCTGTCGTGTGTGGTGGGAGGTGGGGTCAATGGGTACAATGTGTCGTGTGGTGGGAGGTGGGTACAAGATGGCGGCCAGTTTTTGTGTCTTCATGTGGTGGGAGGTGGGTACAAGATGGCGGTCAGTTTTTGTGTCTTCGTGTGTGGTGGGAGGTGGGTACAAGATGGCGGCCAGTTTTTGTGTCGTGTGTGGTGGGAGGTGGGGTCAATGGGTACAATGTGTCGTGTGGTGGGAGGTGGGTACAAGATGGCGGCCAGTTTTTGTGTCTTCATGTGGTGGGAGGTGGGTACAAGATGGCTGTCAGTTTTTGTGTCTTCGTGTGGTGGGAGGTGGGTACAAGATGGCGGCGGGTTTTTGTGTCGTGTGGTGGGAGGTGGGTACAAGATGGCGGCCAGTTTTTATGTCGTGTGGTGGGAGGTGGGTACAAGATGGCGGCCCGTTTTTGTGTCGTGTGGTGGGAGGTATGGATGGTGTGAGTGAGTGCAAGAATGTATTCATCCGCGGTGATGCAGTCATGTCTGGCGGTGATTCGGTCTCGGGAAAAAGCTTCCGCGGAGAAAAAGTAGTCCCTAGATAAAATGGTCCGATGGGGTCGAGTGAGGTATCAAAGTGAAGCTTAGGTGAGGGGGCATCTAATGGGCTGGGTGTGGGATTGAAATATCGGCATTGTGCGCATGCGCGGTGGCCGAAGGGTATGAAAATAGCCTTTTTGGAGCTAGGGGATTGACTACTGGTCCGATGGGGTCGAGTGAGGTATCAAAGTGAAGCTTAGGTGAGGGGGCATCTAATGGGCTGGGTGTGGGATTGAACTATCGGCATTGTGCGCATGCGCGGTGGCCGAAGGGTATGAAAATAGCCTTTTTGGAGCTAGGAGATTGACTACTGGTCCAGTGGGGTCGAGTGAGGTATCAATGTGAAGCATTCATGAAGGGGCATCTGATGGACTGGGTGTGGGGTTGAATTAGGGTGATTCTGCGCATGCGCGGCGGCCAAAGGGTATGAAAATAGCCGTGTTGGAGCTAGGGGATTGACTACTGATCTTTCCGGAAGTAGAAACTTCTATCAACAAAGCACAAAAATTAACACCAACTTCCATCATCCTTTTCCCAAAGAAATTTTTTTTTTTAAATTTTTGGTACATTTTTTGAAATTATTGAAGTGGGGACAAGGGGAGGGGGGGAGGGAAATGGAATAGCCAAAAAAATTTTTTTTTAACATTTAATAAAAAAGGAAAAAAAGATTCATGGAGCCAAAAAAAATCTTTTTCATTTTCTATGTTTTTTTAACAATTAAAAAAGGGTTTGAAAAAAGGGGAAATGGGGGGAGAGGGGGGGACAAGGGAGTAAGCAAGGTGGATGGAATAGCCCCAATTTTTTCTTTAAAAATGAACCGATGAGGTCGAGTGAGGTATCAAATTGAAGCTTAGGTGAAGGGGCATGTAATGGGCTGGGTGTGGGATTGAACTATCGGCCTTCTGCGCATGCGCGGTGGCCGAAGGGTGTGAAAATAGCCTTTTTGGAGCTAGGGGATAGCCAAAATTTTTTTTTTTTTTAAATGGACCAATGGGGTCGAGTGAGGTATCAAATTGAAGGTCAGGTGAAGGAGCATCTAATGGGCTGAGTGTGGGGTTGAATTAGGGTGATTCTGCGCATGCGCGACGGCCGAAGGGTGTGAAAATAGCCTTTTTGGAGCTAGGAGAGCCCCTAATGGACCAATGGGGTGGAGTGAGGTATCAAATTGAAGGTTAGGTGAGGGGGCATGTAATGGGCTGGGTGTGGGGTTGAACTATCGGCATTTTGCGCATGCGCGGCGGCCAAAAGTGTATGAAAATAGCCTTTTTGGAGCTAGGAGCGCCCCTAATGGTCCAATGGGGTCGAGTGAGGTATCAATGTGAAGCATTCATGAAGGGGCATCGGTTGGGCTGGGGTGGGGTTGAACTATACCGTTTAGGTGTATTGATGATAATAAAATTTAAAGATCACATGTCCAACACATACTCACATAATGAAAGCAAGAATCGAACTTGCGTCCCCTCGAGATGAAGGATACCCGTCCAGGTTTCATTTTTTTTGAGGTGTACTGAAATGCTCTCTCTAATTTATGCCACGGTATCTATTTTTACAGCTGTCAACTGTTATGGTTTGGTCACAATGTTGCCATTTTCTCCCCTATATTTAGTGTCCACAAAAAGAAGAGTATATTACAGCAATTATGTTCAAGAAAACACCCCGCTAGAAAATTGTCTTCAAATTGTCTGTTGTTGTGGGAGTATAAAAAAATCCTGGTCAACAGGGGCGCGTATATTTCGTGCGACGCTATGTTGCCAATGCATTGAAATTTGAATAGGTTGTCTGCATGGGTTTCAACGCAAGTATAGTATTAAAGTCTATAGCTTACCTGATAAAAGAGTTTAGTCCAGATGTATACCTATATCCCATACTCCCGGGTGTTTGATGCATATCTGGGGCTGTTTTTTTCCTAGGTGGGTATAACACACCATGAAGCCTTCATCACCATGCATTCGTATGCTAAAAAAATATGCGTATTACCACCAATCTCATTTCCATATATATTTTTTCGAAATTCACAGATATTTCCTTCGGTAAATCCGGTGTACACATCCCAGCGGTTTTCTGTTTCTTGGCTTGTCACGCATTTTTTCGAAATTCACAGATATTTCCATCGGAATAAAATCCGGCGCACACGAGAGATATCAGCTGAGCTAACGGCCTCAATTGCCTGTCATCTCTGTTGTTGTTTCAGCGCACACGGTGAGCAAAGGTTTCAAGAAATTGATTTCAGTTCCCGCATAACGTCTTCTTCAAGTCCATTTTGAAGAGTCGAGCATATGAATCGAGTCAAAATAACATGCCATTCATTGGCCTGTCCGGTAAAACTGCTGAGCTGTTGGCTTGCGTTCACCGCACACGCTGCTCGCGAGGCGAAATTATCAAACAAGTTTCATATTTTTCCCCCGGCCTCGCGGTTCAGCCAATGAACTATAAGAAAAACATATGTGTGTGCATATTAATAAGCCACGTTGGCTGTATAGGTCGAAGAAAATGAGCGCCTAAAAAATGAACACATTTCATTACACTGTAGCGAATTGTTGCCAGTGCACGTGTGAGTCAGTGCGTTTTCATATCCACCTCAAATTGACACGGAGAATTTCGTTACCATTGCCAGTAAATTGTAAGTTTATTGCGGAAAGAATTGATATTCCATAAATTCCTGCGGGAAATAGGAAGTACACATATATAAAGAATATTGTCTTGACGTAAAAGTTTGGACATTTCATATTTACGGAGATATGGATTTTTTATAACTGAGCCGGTTTTTCGTGTAAATCATCACAGCGAAAAGGGAAACGGCTGTAATCTTCGTTTTGCTATGTCACAAAAAAGTGCCCGAATTACTTATTCCTAAATGATTTCATGACGAATCCAACTAAGGTTAGCAAGCATACATATTTTACGATATTGTGAATAACTGTGAGCACATAAGACGTTCTGGTTGCTGAGATCTGAATTTTTGAAGTTTGGCAATTTTCTGACTTCGAGCTTCGAATACCCACGGCCATATTTGTTGGAAGCCGGTTTTTCGTTTGTCATGATGGAAAATCATTAATTAATCATATTTTGAGATATATTTCTCAAGACAACCTTGTATTCATTGAAAATATAAATCGGCGAGTAGTAGACGAAGGGAAAATTGGAAAGTACTGACCATGCCCCAGAATACTTCATATGCATATCACGGCCTTAAGGCCTATGTAAGATGTAATCTACTTCACAGTTTAGTAGTATAAAAAGCGCAAGTCCTATTGACCTTGCCCTTCCAAAGAAATAAAATCGGCTCTATTTTACAGGAGTATATACGCAGGTGACGTGGGTTGTCACGTCACTTCCGGGTTTTCACTAAACACTACCTCCAAACATAGAAGAGTTCCAATTTTTTCCCTTAGACGTCCGTATGTTCATCCTCCAAACCCACAAGAGTTCCAATGTTCAACCGCCGGGGTGTTTTCCCGCCCCAGCGCCCCGCAGCGCGCGCGCGCGCGCGTGTCATCCCCGGCAGTGCGCGCGCGGACGCGGGTCAAAAGGTCAAAGGGTCACCTCCAGGTCAGACGGTCCAATGTCCAATGAGACAATGTTGCGGCATCGCTATAGTCAGAGCTTGAGCACAAAAAAGGGGGATTCTAGATGAACCTGGGAAAGATGGGCAGTTCCATTTGGACCAATCAGCGGTCGAGAAAAAGAGCCAATCAGCGGTCGAGAAAAAGAACCAATCAGCGGTCGAACAATCAGCCAATCGAATTGGGGTATTCACGGTGTGCTTTCGCTGACGTCCGCGCCTACATCTGGGTTCTTGTACACCCGGGTAATGTTTTTCTGGACATGGATGGGTTACCTTTGGCTCCATTCTAGGCCACTGATTGGCTAATACGGTGTTCAAAGCCACTTTCATGCATTATGCTCATAGAACTTATAGTCATAATCTATACGTGTTGGACGAGTCTCTTCACTCACCGTATACACGTACCTCAATGAAATGCCCGCTCCAAACCTAGACCAAACACACGTACTTGGTCTGTAGGCTGATTTCATTGGCTCTCTATTTTTACTATAGTGCTCTTGCATTCTAACCTTGATGGGTTACCTAGAACTTATAGTCATCAACATAATCTATACGTGTTGGACGAGTCTTTTCACTCACCGTATACACGTACCTCAATGAAATGCCCGCTCCAAACCTAGACCAAAAACACGTACTTGGTCTGTAGGCTGATTTCATTGGCTCTCTATTTTTTACTATAGTGCTCTTGCATTCTAAACTTGATGGGTTACATTTTGGCCCCATCCTACACCACTGATTTCAGTTTGACTGAATCTCCACATTGGGCATTGATGCATTAGGAATAAAACACACAAGACAGGGTTTTTTGGTGAGATCTCATTTTTTTTATTCAGTGAACAACAACAACGTGAGAACAACCACGTGAAAACTCAAGCCCAGAACAAGGGGCTTGTAATTAACTGAAGCCCAGAACAAGGGGCTTGTCATTAACTGAAGCCCAGAACAAGGGGCTTGTACATTGAAGCCCAGAACAAGGGGCTTGTCATTAACTTAAGCCCAGAACGGGGCTTGTACATTGAAATGATGGGCGGCCCAGTCATAGACGAGTACATCGCGGTCCTCGGCCTGGGGGTACTCGTCAAACATCTGTACGATAGTAGATAAGGGTCTTCCCCGGCATCGATGGTACAGGTAAAACAAGCAATATTGTCCGCACACGCCACTGGTCAGGCTTTGCAACGTTTGACTATTCCAACACCACGTCTCTGTGCCTTGATCCATGAAGTCTGTTAAATCGGGATGGAGTGGTGGCAGACCGTACGGGTCAAAGTATTCCCCCTGCTGTTCTGTCAAGTACACGGCCACCCAGTGTTCACCGGGTCGATCCATCTGGTCCGTGTTGAGAACGTAAGCAGCCGGATACATACGATCTAATGGAAACACATCTCGGGCGAACACCCCTTGAAAGACCATACGTGTCTCTGGGTCATTCTCCAGCACGGTGGTTATCTGGTCTGTATCCATGTTAGGTGGAGAAGTCACACAGGACGTTGCGCGCCTTGTCCACTTGAATGATGTTGTCAAACTCGGCGTAGCAGATCACATTGACGGTGGTCGCCAGGGCTCGTGCAAAGTGGATTTCCAACCGTAAGTTGCCTTGCTTGGCCAGGGCCAGCTGATGGTCGTTCTCTAAGGTGGGGGTCAGATCGAAACAGAACAACGTGTATCCGTTCGCGTAGTCCTCCCGACTGATCATATTCCCTTCGTCCTGGTTTATTTGACCGGTGGCTGTAAACAGGCTCTGATAGGCTCGAATGAAATTCCTCCGCCCAAAGTTCGGGGTTAAGGCCGTGGCTGGCACCTGTTGTCCATCCACATGCAGGGCCACAAAATTGATGCCGAAATGTTTAAAGTCAAACGGATTCTCTGGGTAGGCTCCGCTGAAACTGGTATTTTCCACACAGGCCAGGATCAATCGCTTGGGTAGTTCCCCCAGGAACAGGTTTTCTTTGTTGGCGCCCATATTTCCAGCAGGCACAGAGAACACTTTGGTTTGTACACGTCGGATAGGGTACTGGGCTGGTTTTGTTTCCAAGGCTTTCATGTGTCCCAATTGAACGGCTGGATTCGGTTTCACTTTTCGGACATACAGGACTGCGTCTTGGATGACAATCTTATAGTCCAGCTACATGCCCCTCTACGTTAGTGGCCATCAAGGCGAAGGTCGGAGGCGCCCGTATCAGTCGGATTTTGATGGGGATCTTGTTCAAGAGGTACCGGTCTTGCATGAACATGTCTGCATGCAGTCGACCCATCATATCCACCGAGGCACTGTTCGCAGTGAAAGCCTTCCGTTTGTTATATCCCCCATTGTCCGCCGTGTCCATGTGCTCGGCCGTGTCCCTGTAGAATAAAGCGGTTGTCAGCTGAGATTTTTTAGCCTCTCGGCCATACGACAACAGTGTCTCGATGTAGGCTCGATAGGGGTACGTGTTGGTGGAGTCACTGATGAGTTTGTCGCTGAGAAAAATATCCACCTGCTGAAACATCGAGTGCAGCCAGAGATTCGTCGGGCCCACCGTTGCTTGGTCAGCGATTCTGGTGCCAGCTCCATTGACCACCTTGGCTTTCACATACAAGTAGGTATGGGCTAAATCCACATAGGCCGTATCCGCATTACTGATGGTGAACTCGATGGGCCCAGTTTCGTTGATGCTGGAGAGCGGGAGATGCTCCACCCATAATCCTTGTTCGACACTGGTTTGTGTGGGCGGCACGGTCCACAAATCAAATTCACTGTTGGTGGAGGGGCAGGACTCGGTGTGGATTAAGGACATGTTTTAAGAAAAGATATCCCGGGTCTTCTTGGATGTGCGTCGTCGCTGGGTCGGTCGTCGACTGGTGCGTGGTCTCGGTGGGGCAGCTCTTTTATTCCCTACGGTGCGTTGTGCTTTGGCCACCAAGACGCCTCCCGCTTCTTTGGCCCGTCGTTTCAAGGCTTGTCGGGGTGCCGTACCCCCCAAGACATCACCGGCCACTTGCAGTCCACTGCGTACCGCTTGTTTGCCGATTGCTTTCACCCCACGCGTCACCAAGGGCAGGAACGTTTTCACAATGCTGCCGAGTATGTTCCCCAGACCATGTCCTCGTTGCATGCGTGCACCGCTAAAGACCGGAAAGCCACCCCCGGCCTGTTGGGCATAATAGTCGGCATAGCTGCGTGCATCGCACTCGTAAGGTACTTTCATTATGCAAAGTGGGGAGCACGTGCTTGTCGAAAATGAAGTGTCAGCACCACTTTTCCTCGTTCGAATGCCACCGGTCGTCCCGTGTCATCTCTTATATCCACCGTGATCGTGTTGATGTCGGTATGTCGTACGGGCAGGTACATGATATGGTTGAAACTGTGGGTGACTTGACCTCCATACGTCTTTTTAATGGGGACCACCCGTAACAGAGGTGTGTTGATATCGCCCACGATGTGGTTGTCCACCACGTCCGAGTAGACGTAGAGTCCGTACATACCCGACTTCATATCCATCGGCATCTCGCCATGGTGTTGGGTGGGACCAGCGAACGTCTGTAGATCGAAACCCAGCATTTGCTGTAGTGTAGGACTGAGTTTCACATTCACGGTATCGGTGACGGTAAGCTGTGCCTTGTCGTTGTGTACGTTGACATCGAAGAACACGTTTCTCTTGAAGCGCAAGGCTATCAGGCGTGTTGCACTATCCGTCACCCCCCGTAGCGCCTTATCATGCAACAGTCTTGACAGCCCACCCATGAACTCCTTGGGAGTATCGTATTGGCCTTCGGGCAGGGTGAGTCGGGTGTTTTTGCCTTCGTAGGTCACCTCGTACCACACTTCATTGGCTCGCACGTTGTACCACGAGTAAGGGTATTGGATATCCACGAGGGCACATTCCCAGCGTCCAGGTAAATGTAACGGTTGTGGTAACTGGGTGACGTACTTGGCCACGGTGTTGTCAGGAAACACATCCAGCGAACTGTTACTGGGTAGGGTCAGGTAAAACATGGCGACTGAGCTGTCCTGCTGCTGCTGTTGGTTTTAATAGGTCTTCCAGGCCTTGGGCGGTTGTGTGCGGCGTCGTGTTCGTCGTGTTGACTTGCTACGTGTCACGGCTCTGGAGATGTGGGGTGTCTTGATCGAGGGTGGTTTTTTAAAGGTCTGAAAAGAAGGTGCCCGTTGTGATGGTGGTGGAGTTTTGGGGGGTGACTCCGGTTCCCAGTCGGATTCCCAAGAAGGTTGTGGTGAGAGTCGTGGTGCACGACTCGGCGATTGCTGGGTTTGCTGCATAAAGGCCCAGCGGTGGGGGTTCCCCACCAATTCCTGTGGTACATGCATGTCTTTCAAGCCTTGAGCGAAGCCCTCCCATCCTCGAGGATCGGTGTGCGATCTGCGTTGACGCATCAGATCATTCACTAAATCCGTCATGTGGGTGCCGGGGACCACCTGATTCTGTACCAGGAGTTCGCCTTTATCATTCCAAGTCATGTTAGGATTCTGTTTCATCCGTTGTAATACCAGGCCAGCTTGTTTCTTGAACGAGGCAGGTACACTCTTCAGCACTTCGTCTTCCACCCACTGTGGGGCTGTGGGGGCTACCTCACCCGGCTGTTGGAGCGGTGCTGAGGTCAGCGGTCTGTCACGTGGTGGTGGTGGTGGTGGTGGTGGTGGTGGTGGTGCTGTTGCTGGGGTAGACAGGGTTTTGTATTGGTCCATGAACGTCATGTACCGTTGAAGCGTCTCATTGTACCGTTGTACTTTCTCACTGTCGCTTAACCCCGGTCTCTGTAAGATCTGTTGCATTTCTCCATCGAGGCTGTTTATGGTCTTCACCGTAGGTGGGACAGGGTAGGGTGATTGGAGGTTTTGCAGGAACCGTGGTTCGACGAGGACCATTTTTTTCGTGTGGTTCATTGTCGGCCGAAGAGTCCACCCAATACTGGACCCAACACGGAAGCGGCCAACGGTGCTAAGATGGCCCCGAGAAAGCCGCCTTTCTGTAACACCTTTTTCTTTTGTGTTTGAGGGACCCGCTTGTGGACTAGGGTTCGGAGACCTGTCTTATGCTTGGCCAACTTGGTCTTCTGAGCCGGAGTACGTTGCCTTTTAACAGGTTGTACCCGATCTCGCACAGACAGCGTACAAGGTCAGGGTCCGCACCGCGTACAATGGTTCGGACTAACTCGGGTGGGCCGTCTTCAATACACGGAGCGTGGGAGCGTGCTTCCGTACTCGCGCAGACATCCTGTACAACTAATGCTAGAACCCACAACTCTGCCCTTTTTATCCACCTCACAGACAAAGTCAACCCTGCTGTGGTATTCATTCTTTTTATTATTCCCCATCATCAAACACACAGACCCCAGCTGGGGGCGCCACTGTGGATGTGTTTACATTATTTTTGCATGTACACGTGGTGGGTCTCTCCGGGAAAGATGCCGGTCCGTAGTCGAAGGTGGTCGGGGTGGCTTGCTTGAGGTCGAAGAGCATATACCCGTGCTGAGGGGTTGTGGCATCTTTGAAGGCTTCCAACGCAAACGGTGTGCGGCCGGGATACATCTGTCTCGCCAGGTGCAGCAGTTGAGTGGTATCTCTCGGGTTTTTGAAGACCACCAGGTAGTGGGCATTTAAGCTGATATTCCGATGTTCTTTGTTTTACTGAACAGATTCTGCACAATGTAGATGATGCTGAGCCGTCGATGATGGCTGCCTTTGGTAAAGAGTTGGGTGACCCGTGCATCCGTCTCCGCCATGAGATCATCCAGAACCACCAAGGTGTCGGGTTCCAAATCGGCCAGGTTGGGTAGGCCTTCCACGAACGTGATGTGGGGCATTGCTGCATACGCTTCCTGCCATTCTCCGTAACACCACACGACTCGGGCAATGGGTGGAGTGATCATGCTGTCGGCGTGTTGAAGGAGCTTCCTGACGAAGTGCGTTTTGCCGGAGCCCGTCGGTCCTGCGATGACGCAGGTGAAGGGATGCTGCCACCGAGGGTCCATGGTTTGAGGTCTATCCGTTGTCGTGGTAACCCGCTCTTGTAAATTTCGTACGAGTGAACTGGAGTGGTGGTGGGTACAACGTCGGTCGTCGTTGTCTGTTCACGTTCAGAGATGGTGCTGGGGGTGGGTACAACGTGGGTGGACGGTTCACTGTGAGGGATGAAATCCGGTGGGTCTTGAGACGTAGTAGGTGTACTTGGTGTAAGTGTAGAGCTCGACGTGGCTTGTACGCGGGGTGTGGTGGTGGTGGTGGTGGTGACTGGGCTCGATACGACTGGTGCTCTCTGTAGACCCGTTTCACTGATGGCTGGTGTTCTCAGTTGGTTAAGTAACGTACTGAGATAGGCTACGTCGTAAAACACACCTCCGTACAACACACTCAGCAGGGTTAGCAATAGCACCCCAAAGACCACTTGCGCTTTGCGCGTTTTGCGAGACGCTGTCTTCGGAGGCAGCTGCTGTTGGTCCATAGCACTGGGGTCGGACGTGGAATGAAGGAGGACGGCAGTGGTGTCTGGCTTTATAGTCGTTTCACCTGGTTGGCAGCGACCCAGGATTTGAAGGAACTGGGCCAGCCTTGCCATTTTACGAAATGAAACAGTTTGCCACGTCGACGTTCCGTTTTCAAAATCTGCTCCACCGTGTAGTAGTCTTGCTGTGTTTTTACAACAGGCTGTAATTCCGTGTCGTAAAACGTCCCCAGCAACGTTTCCCCTTGGAGATCTTCCAGTTCATAGACTCGCCGCTGTCGGGGTAGGCGCCGTTTAATCAGGAAGTGCTCATCGCTCCAGTTGGGCAAGTAACTTTTCTCGAACTTGCCCTTGACTTTACTGATCCGTACAGGGTCCCCGACCTTGTACACCGCCTTCGTCGTTCGCTGCGATGGCCTGGGGTACAAGACACGCCGGACTTGGGCTTCATTGCGTTGGGTCACGGTAATGGGGGCTCTCTCTATACTTCGATGATAGGCTCGATTGTAACCCCTCACCAGTTTCGGGAGAACATCGATGTACCGCCTTGTATTCTTATAGGTGAAATATTTATACATGCGGCCTTTGAATGTCGTGTTGAACCTCTCCACCACGGAAGCCTTGGTCTCGTTGTACGTATGGAAGAAAAACACCTTCTGTTTCTTGAGAAAGGCTTGGAACGGTCTGTTGAGGAATTCCGTGCCTTCGTCGGTTTGCAAATACAAAGGTTTGCGCCCGGTCTTGAAGATGTCTTTGAACGCCGCTATGAGATTTGCCCCCGTTTTCGTCCGGATGGGTACCACCCACGCATACTTGGATAGGATATCGATGCACGTCAAGATATACCGATTCTCATCGTTGTGTTTGGCAAAGGCGCTCATATCCACCAAATCCGCTTGCCACTGGGCATCTATTCCTCCCACGATGACCCGGTTCCGTAGAAAATGGCGACGGACAGATCGATGTAAGGTATAGGTGTCTTGTCTTCTTAACCAATCTCGGACTTGGGCACGTTGTACCCCCTGGGGTTTGGCCGCTCGATAGAGAGCCGACAATGCACTATAGGCCGCCGGACTGTCAGGACTGTAGTATAAGTTATCCAACACCTTCTCCCAGCGCTTCATGGTGACAAAATGATGATGGACCCTGGCTCTATCGTTTATTTATAACGGGTATATCTTGGGCCGGAGTTTCTTTCTGATTTTCTTCGTGGACTTCCACAGTGGCCATGGTAAATGACCAGTCCAACTCGTCTGATGACCGCTTGATAAGCACTTCATCCACATCCACCACGGCATCTTCCAATGCAGACCATAGATCAGGGTGAAGGGTAAAATGCACTGTACCTCCATCTAGCCGAGCCAATTGAGCAAAGAAAGGGCCGCGTCGGATGTACACATCGTGACACAAGTGGATGAGGTCGCCGTCCAGTTCACCAGACAACACCCGTTTGAATTTGGTCCAGCCCTCCCGGGACAGACGAATGTGAGCCGGGCACGGTTGTGTAGGGTCCGTGTCTCCCACCACCTCCTCCATGATATCGACCTTATCCGCATACACGTGCAGGAAAACCTCGGGGGTCAAGCTGAAATACGCCAGTACTATATGCTCCGTCATGGTCAGTACGTGAATGGTACCAGATTTCACTGTCTCTCGTATTTATAGGGAGAACCCCGTGAGATCAAAGGATCAGGTGGTCATGTCATTGGGCTGACTGAGTCTAGCGGGGTAATCAATGGCATCGTCGTCGGGTTCATGTAGTTGTTCATGGGGTTCAGCCGCCGCGTCTTCCATAGCACGAACCCACGCTAATTGGTCGGGTGATCGGTCGTCCGGTGTAAATAACTGGTCCACAATAGGCACTATTTTCTCCAAGGCTGACCACACAGAGGAAGTTAGGCTGATACTTCGCGTAGGCTCTTGGTAGGGACCCAGACGTATGTGGACGGGTGGTACGGAATATACGTAGATGGCGTTGTCCAGGTGGATGAGGTCTCCGTCCAACTCACCGCTCAACACCCGTTTAAACTTAGTCCACCCATCACGCTGTAGTGTCACCGGATTCGATAGCCTCTCAGCGGGCGTCCAGTAAATAGCTTGATCGTCTTTCACCAGGGTGACTTTATCTTGATAAATGTATAACCTCACACTGGGTGTAAGAGGCAGGATAGCGCGTAGTGACATGCTTGCTGTAAATGTCGAAGGGAGAATGACACACACTCTGTCTCATCCCCTGTATTTATAGTGTCAATACCACAGCGCCAGGGTGAATAGGGCACAGACTAGTATGAGGCCAACCAGCCGGCGCTGGTTGCGGCGTGAGCGCTCTTGGTCCATAGCGCGAGCATCAAGGATGGCTGTCATAGTCCAGTAGTGGTGAGTGATGGCACGCCTCTCCATCGAGTGCACTCTGTGGAGGACCGCTTCTGTGAACTCGTTCAGGATCTGGCGTCGTCCCTCGTTGTCGTCGCCATCTGCAAACATGGACCGGACCACTGCTCGGTAACCCGTGAATGAATTCACCACGGTGGCATACTGTAAAATGCGAGTCGCATGGGGCTGGATCTCCGCCATGGCTCTGTAGAAATGAAGGTGTGGGATCCAGAGGGACATGTTTTATAGACCAGATGTAGCTCTACGGGTGTAGTCCGTGATACGTACTATTCTGATGGGTTAGTCCAAAAAAAAGGGAGCAACAACAAGCAACAACAACAACACAGATTACAGATCAATCCTTTTATTATGCGTGAACAACATAGAAATGCATGTACTGACCTGTCTGTGGGAGGTTTCCCACAATGGCGTTCACCTTCGCGTCTTTTCGTGTACGTCCGTGTCTTTTCGTTAAAGTCCGTGTATCTTCGGTAAAGTCCGTAGGCATTGGGCAAGGAAGCTTTTTCCCGAGACCGAATCACCGCCAGACATGACTGCATCACCGCGGATGAATACATTCTTGCACTCACTCACACCACAGGTCGAGTGAGGTATCAAATTGAAGCATAGGTGAAGGAGCATTTAATGGACTGGGTGTGGGGTTGACATATCGATAAAAAATGGATATGACCTTGAACTGATCACGTGACCTCCCCGTGAGGGAAAAACCCCAGAACCAAGTCAGTACATGCATCCCATAGTCCCAGGTCACGCCCGATTCACGCAACATAAAAACTGGCCGCCATCTTGTACCCACCTCCCACCACACGACACAAAAACCCGCCGCCATCTTGTACCCACCTCCCACCACACGAAGACACAAAAACTGACCGCCATCTTGTACCCACCTCCCACCACATGAAGACACAAAAACTGGCCGCCATCTTGTACCCACCTCCCACCACACGACACATTGTACCCATTGACCCCACCTCCCACCACACACGACACAAAAACTGGCCGCCATCTTGTACCCACCTCCCACCACACACGAAGACACAAAAACTGACCGCCATCTTGTACCCACCTCCCACCACATGAAGACACAAAAACTGGCCGCCATCTTGTACCCACCTCCCACCACACGACACATTGTACCCATTGACCCCACCTCCCACCACACACGACACAAAAACTGACCGCCATCTTGTACCCACCTCCCACCACACGACACAAAAACTGGCCGCCATCTTGTACCCAAAAACTGGCCGCCATCTTGTACCCACCTCCCACCACATCACGACACAAAAACTGGCCGCCATCTTGTACCCACCTCCCACCACATCAATCTTGTACCCACACGACACAAAAACGGGCCGCCATCTTGTACCCACACCACACACGACACAAAAACTGGCCGCCATCTTGTACCCACCTCCCACCACATCACGACACAAAAACTGGCCGCCATCTTGTACCCACCTCCCACCACATCAATCTTGTACCCACACATACACAGACCACGCCCCCCACCCCCCACCAGCCAATCACAAACACGCTTACATACCACCAATTGTGACGTCATAGTTACATCCGGGTGAAAGTTGGCTCAATTTGCGGGCTACCTACTACTATAGACTCCCAAATCGCTTTTGTTTTGGGATTGCTTTCCGTTTGACATGTTCTATATGAATACTATTCAGTGTCTTGCATTGAGTTTGTATTCGAACAAATTGAAGACCTAAATTGAAGAAAAAGGTCAAGGTCAGTTTGAGGTCAAAAATGTCAACAATGTAAGAATATGGCGATTAACCCTACCATGCCTGGGGTCATTATGACCTCTCCTACCAAACTTTCTTATATCCGGAAAGACAAAAACTTGAGAGCTGTCAGTATGTGACTTTGTAGCTTATCACATTGGAGTCATTTTGAGTCCACTTGCATGACCCTAAGCAGAGAATCATGGGTAAATTCAAAATAGCGGCCATATGGGGTACCAAAATTCTTTTAGGAAAGTGGGCAAAAACTATTTCATTTCACATCAGACTATTATTTACTAATTTATCATGTAGTTTTTGCGAAAAATGACATAAAATTAAAAAAAACGAAAAATCGACCCAAAAATGTCTTTCTGAAAATGACATCATTGTAACGTCATCACAACGCCCATCTTGGTTTTTTTTAATTTTTTTTTTTTTTTAATTTATTTTAGCATTCTCCGGTAGAGCTCGACTCAGGTTATATCGTGGTAAGTTTCAGCTTCTTAGCTCAAGGGGCAAGAAAACTACTTAGGTAGGGCCTGAAAGGTTCCCTCAGGCCTGGACTTCACTTGATCTGAAATAAACTACAGATAGCCCTAACGGCACAACATATTTAGACCTATATCTCTATAAAAGTGAAGCGGATCTTCTCTCTCGTCGACTTTCCGACAAAAGAGATGATTGCAATTTCGACAAAACTATTCCTTGACAGCAATATTCCAGTGGAACCTGCATATGACGTATTCATATCTTGCCTAGTAGCATTTGTCATATCCTGTGTTAAATGTGACAATTTTCATCAACGTCACGAAGCATTATTACAGAAATTATAATACAGGGCTATGCCCACCAAGAGCCTGCACTCAAAGTTTCTTAGATTTGGCGATAAATACCATATGATGCTACCAAAATACGAGCGTAGCGTGCAAGATTTATGGCGTTAAGTTTCATAACTAATTCTGCTTAACTCCGGGCTAGGGGCCGCATGAACCCATGTACTTCAATATCCCGATGCTGTTCATTTGAACAATCACAATCAAAGCGCGACTGAGATACATCATTCTCCAGATAACGTATTTACAACGAAAATCAGATGGATTATGAATACTGATCAGCGACACGGATTTGATATTATTGGAACAACATGATGACTTGCCGGCATCATTGAAAACTGTTGACCGTTTTTCTCTTGCAGGAAACTGGACTACGTTTATGCATACTATGACTTTTATTTTATTTTGTTTCTTAATTTGGTGCTCAATCTGTTATATGGAATGTGGAATAGATCTTTGGATTTTCGACCTAGACATTCTTTCATCAACGACGGCTGAATATTGAATGACGGACTAGACGCGTGTATATCAGGTTTTACCCGAATACGATCTGGCATTGGTAATCCCGTTGAAGACCTGACCGCTGGCTTATACCTGGTTTTGCAGTCCTACACCTCTCCTCTAAAAGCAATAATCACGAAGAGAATGCCTTGCCAGATCCAACATCTTCATTTATGATGAACAAACTTCTTCTTTGGTGTACAAACTTATCAGAAGCAAGGCTACCAACATCCATTTAGTCTTCGTATTCAGACAACAGACCTTCACGAATCCCCAAAATGCCTGCTTTCTATACCACGGTCAGACTGCGCATGCGCAAAATGATGAAAACGGACGATACATTAGCCCAACTCACTCAATCACTCACTCGCTCAGTCACACACTCACTCACACACACGCGCGCATACAGTCACACTCACAGGTAACCCTACCAGGTTGTTGGATGGAAAAAAGGCCGTCATCTACTCCAAACGCACTCCATTGCACATCCGAAACTCATACTGATGACGTCACCGATGACATGAAAAACCTCAAGTCGTGGTCTAAACCACCAGAGCTACAACACGACACCCCATACGACACATTCGGACCAATGATGGTCCATCTTTACCCCAAACACACCCCCACGCACCCCAAAACGCCCGCTTTCGCTACTACTCGTACTGATGACGTCACCGATGACGTCAGAGATGACATGGTTATCCCTCAAATCGGGGTCTACACCCTACAAGGACCAAGGATGGTCCATTTCTAGATATTAGGGCAGGAAAATGTGTGATTCAATGGACATTGGCCGCCATTTTGGATTTTGGCGGCCATATTGAATTTTCTGACCAATTACAAATCATTCAAAAAATTAACTAATTATTCATACCCTACGTAGGTCTAGAAAAAAACCTAGTGTGTGGTTAGAAAATTGATTTTCGAGCAGGGAATTGTGAGCTTCTATGGGTATTGGCGGCCATTAAGGATTATGGCCGCCATACTGGACTTGAGGCCAAATCCAGGGTGGCCCCATAGCTAAATTGAAAGAGCATACTAGTAAGTCAAGAATGACGGAACAACTGAGAAAACTTGGACAGGAAAAAATGTTAGTTTTTTCTTGGCTGGGACCTGTCTATTAGGGATGCTGTGTTAGATTGACTTGTTTATTCTCTAGCGTTCATATTGCTTCAGTGACTACAACACTATCAGCAATTTGCCCCATTTGATGAACAACATAAACAAAATTTATTTTCTTGTTTTTGTCCATCACTCTGTGATGAAATTCCTACACAGAGACCTAAAACAAAAATATCCTGTGTTTGTGTCTAATTCGGTGTATCAGCTGCTAGGGCATAAATAGAGATAAATGTATACATACACCAAACTCGTTGCTATTATCAAAACTCGTTTGGAAATATATAAAATAAAACATAGAAAATACCAATACATTTCCTTTATTCATCATACTATGTAAGTTTAGAAAACCTTCATAAGGACATTAACTCGTCCTCTACATATTTGGTATATCACCCATTTAACACGGATATGTGATAGCAGAGGTATGTAATTGTTATCCCAGAAATCTAACTGTTGAGTCAGGAAGGTTTCTTGTCTTTTTCCTCCTAATTCTTACGAGTCAAAGAATCACAATAGTTTTATAAAGTATTAATTTATCGTCTGAAACGCTTGTTTCATTGTTCAAGCAGCGGTACAAAAATATCGTTGAAACGCTTGTTTCATTTTTATAGTACAAAAAATATATATAAATCAAATAAATTATCTCATTTGGATTGGCTGTTACATATTTATTCTATAATTGTTAAACTATAATTCTTTTCCGAAGCTCGAGAGGCCGCTTATCTGAAATGTCTGAAAAACAAGAAGAAAGAAATAATTAATCTAATCATAAACATTCAATGTACATTCTATCGTACACATTAATACAATACAGTGGTCTATACGCGAGTGGTACACGTTAGTCATGATTATCAATGGACAGTTGAAATAAACGAAAGTGTAAAACTCTCACGGTACAAGATAATAGACCTCACACGGAGAGAATAAAGTCTCGGTCAGAATGGTTTGTGCATCCTCAACACTTTGACCGATCAATGCACTTCTATCCAAACAGATGAATTCTTGAGTACGGTTTCGATAGTTGGTGAATCTCTGAAGGATCTCCCGTCTAGTTCAAATTCGGCATACCATCTACTTTTGTTTCATGATCTGTGGTCCGAGTAATACCTACTGGTATCTGAGCAGATTAAACGTGTATTTGCGTCTATAGTTTGTTCAGATTGAGGACATAAAACAGATGGTAGCTACATTTCTGACAGAACGAGAGAACTTGTTTCCGAGGTTGCAAACAAATTTTGTAAGATGCATACCGTGGCGCTCACGCCCAAGAAGAAAACACAGGCTACCAAGGAACAGCCAATCGCTAAAAGCTTTTTAAATTCGAGCATTTTCCGAGAAATCCGAGAATTTTCATTCACCTTGGTTGCCCCCGAGGATTAGCATAGATTGATGATAAATTACATGAAATAATACAGAGTTGGAATTCTTCGACCAATTATCAACAAGAGATCCTTCAGATAAGGTGTTAATAAATATCCAAGGTAGTCAAAAGTAGTTTTGATTTATGTAATTTTCAATATTGGACGATGCATTAATTACCATTCTGCGTTATAACTGAACTGTCTTAATCATGTGACGAGAACATAGCGGATAATTCATATCAAGATATAATGTCTTAAAGTAGTTGATATCTCTCTCAAATTAGCATTGAACGTATTTTATTTGATATTTCATATGGACATACGAATGAATCAACACAAAAAATGCACCACTGTACTGAACTTCCTTACTTCTTCTGCAGTAAATCAACCGTGAACTTCACGAGAAAAAAGTATTCCTGCCTTGAAACTTTAGTATATCCTCTCAAACATATAAAAATATCAAAGTAAGTATTGAGAATTTGCGATGCAGAGTTAATGAATATACATGAGTAGTAGGGAGCACGCACAGAAGGGCCAATTGACCTCAAAAATTTGCATATGACCTCTGTGACGTCACAGCGACAGCCAATCAGAAGCGCGTATTTTGAGATGTGGGTGTGGCTATGTGTGTGCGCATGCGTGAGTTTTGGCGGGAAAGTTTTATGTTAATGAGGTCATTGGGTGCATTGGGACTATTCAAGATGGCGGCTTGTTTTTTCTAGGTTAGGGGTGATCGGTTTCAAGATGGCGGCCGATTGCACTTGTTTGACCCTTCATTTGCATATTTTCAAGATGGCGGCTTGTTTTTTCTAGGTTAGGGGTGGTCGGATTCAAGATGGCGGCCTGTTTTTGTAGGTCAAGTACACTTGCACTTGTTTCGCTCGTCCTCATTTGCCTATTTTCAAGATGGCGGCCTGTTTTTTCTAGGTTAGGGGTGGTCGGATTCAAGATGGCGGCCTGTTTTTTTGTAGGTCAAGAAAACTTGTTTGGACTTGTTTGACCCTTCATTTGCATATTTTCAAGATGGCGGCCTGTTTTTTCTAGGTTAGGGGTGGTCGGATTCAAGATGGCGGCCTGTTTTTGTAGGTCAAGGTCACTTGCACTTGTTTCGCGCCTCATTTGCCTATTTTCAAGATGGCGGCCTGTTTTTTCTAGGTTAGGGGTGGTCGGATTCAAGATGGCGGCCTTTTTTTTTTTTGTAGGTCAAGGTCAATTGCACTTGTTTCGCTCGTCCTCATTTGCATATTTTCAAGATGGCGGCTTGTTTTTTCTAGGTTAGGGGTGGTCGGATTCAAGATGGCGGTCAATTGCACTTGTTTGACATGGGGTGAGACTTATACAATTTTCGGAACTTTTTTCTTTTTTTTAATAGTCAAATAGCTCCAAAAACGTCTATTTCCATTCTTGCGCATGCGCAGAATGGTGATAGTTCAACCCACACCAGTCCATCAGATGGCCCTTCATCTCACCTTCACATTGATACCTCACTCGGCTCCATCGGACCACTAGGGGCGCCCCTAACATCAAAAAGGTTATTTTGCAGTTCGATAGCAAAACCTGGTGTGCGAGGATTATTTTTATTTTGCAGGTAGTGGGTCGAGTGAGGTGTCAAATTGAAGCTGACGTGAAATGTTTCAGATTGATACCTCACTCGACCCCATTGGGCCACTAGGGGCGCCTCTAACTCCAAAAAAAGGTGTTTGAAGATTACGCATGCGCAGAATGCTGATAGTTCAACCCACACCCAGTCTATCAGATGCGCCTTCACGTTACCTTCAATTTGATACCTCATTCGACCCGATTGCACCATTAGGGACGCCTCTAACCTCAAACAGGTTATTTTTGAACATTGATATTTTTCATATTATCTTTGCGCATGCGCAGAATTACCCTAATTCAAGCCCACACCCAGTCTATCAGATGCTCCTTCACGTTACCTTCAATTTAATACCTCACTCGACCCGATTGGACCACTAGGGACGCCTCTAACGCCAAAAAGGTTATTTTGCACATCGATATCAACATCTCGTGTACGAAGTTTGATTTTTTATTTTTTTTTTATTTTGGCGGTAGTGGATCGAGTGAGGTATCCAATTGAAGCTGACGTGAAATGCTTCACAATGATACCGGACTCGACCCGATTGGTCCACTAGGGGCACCTCTAAAGGTATTTTGAAGATTGATGTTGATTGATGTTGATATTGATGTTTGGCGTTAGGGCAGCCCCTAGTAGTCCAATCGGGTCGAGTGAGGTATCAATGTGAAGCATTTCACGTCAGCTTCAATATGATACCTCACTCGACCCGCTACCTCAAAAAAAATTTTTTGACTTTGTGTACGAAATTTTTTTTTTTTTTTTTTTTGGAAAAAAAAATTATTTTTTTTTGGGGGAAAAAAGCATGATTGGAGCTAATGTTAAGTTGGGTGTGCTAATGAAAGAAGTTTCTCTTTCGGAAAGATGGGTTGGCCCTGAAAAGGGCCTTTGATAGTGTGATACGACACACTTTAAGCGCGGAATATTCGCCTCACGCTTCCTACATGTTTTCGACAAATGGGACATCTTATCTTGAAATGCACCTCTCCGGCGTCAACGCATCGGCATTGGGCTCCTTCACATGTGAGTTGGATCCAGCAATCCTTGCACATACACAGATGTCCACAGGGTAGAACCGCGTATAAGCTTTCTTCATTCGAGCAGATGCTACATTGTTTGATTTTTCTTCATGATGTCGTAGTTTCTTTTGTCTGGTAATTTCCTCTTCCAATCCCGCCCTTGTGGTTTCCATTCCCAACATCGCTCCCCTCATGTCGATAATTTGTTCGTTGAGGCGTGATATTTCATCTGTGTGTCGGCATCGTGCTCTTGTTTCAGTGTCTGCAGTCGAAGTGGTGGTTGATGGAGGTCTAGTAGTTAACCATACACTGGCTAGTTCTCTATCACGGGTGTCGTCCTGGTTATCTTCTTGTTGTATGTCCTCCTCCATTCTGTTGTTGTTGTCTTGTTCACTTTCCCCGAGTTCTTCTTCTGTACTTGTTAACCTCGTTACATCTTCAAGAACGCGTTGAAAACTGGAGACAATAGCCATTCTGCCATCTTCTTCCCGGGTAATTATCTCGCTATGTTCTTCTTCTGTACCCCTATTCCTTGGATCTCTAGGTTGATGGGTAAATAAGGCTCGTCGTCTTAAACTCATGATGTGTAGTTGTTAATAAATGTGTGAACATACGTTATTTATATTCGGCTGTGTGTGTGTATGTGTGTTTCAAGATGGTGGCTTGTTTTTTGTATGTTAGGGGTAGTCGGTTTTCAAGATGGTGGTCAAGGTCAATTTCACTTTCCCGATCCCCAGCATTCTACTTTCCCGATCCCCAGCCCTCATTTGCATATGTTCTTTTCAAGATCCCCAGCATGTGACTTTCCCGATGCCCAGCCCTCATTTGCATATGTGTTTCAAGATCCCCAGCCTGTCACTTTCCCGATGCCCAGCCCTCATTTGCATATGTGTTTCAAGATCCCCAGCCTGTCACTTTCCCGATGCCCAGCCCTCATTTGCATATGTGTTTCAAGATCCCCAGCCTGTCACTTTCCCGATCCCCAGCCGCCCTCATTTACCACGCTTATCAAAATAAATTTTCCTACCCCTTATACCGGGGTTTTTAAAACAATTTTTAAAGTCCCTTATCCCTGGGACTATGTAATATTAAATCCTGTGTATATATATATTATAAGTTATACCAGTGTCTTGCGTTGGTATACAGGCTGATATTTCGTCGAGAAGATAAATATTTTCAAGAGCCCGGGCGAGTGAAAATATTTATCTTCGAGACGAAATATCAGCCTGTATATCAACGCAAGACACTGGTATAACGAATTTATCACATTGAAGAGCTATTTTTCTGGTTGGTTTAACATATATCACCAACTCAAAAGAAAAACAGGCATAACTCAACGTTGAACAACGACAACGTAAGACATCGTGAGTCGGACAGGCAGCTTCGATCTCTTTTCGATCTGTTCCGCGATGAACAATAAACTGGATGAAATACTTAGCTGACATTCTGACGTTCCTGTTTATGTGGCATATAAAGCTTTGGATGATAATTTATTTCTTATCTTCATCCGCAAATACACAATTTGCCTCGCACAACTTGTTCCAGTAGCGGAACTCGCCCATACAAACTCGCGCAGACAAATTCGCCTGAAACAGGCTTTGCCTGCAGGTGTTGCACGCGAGTCCTTGACTGCGTTGGTATATGGGCACGCGCGTTCTTCACAGCATTGGTATACGAGAATTCTGAATTGGTATACCAACGGTGGATAACGAATACGGTCTAATGCACTATGGTAATTAACCAATCAAAACCCTACAATTTACTCTGAAATGTGATAAATAAAGATATTCGTTCTCACAAGAACGGTTGATAGTGGACAGGCATTGTTTTTTTTTATGTAGTTTGCTAATAAAAATTAAAAGGAAATGTAGGCCATCTGTGCTTTCATGTGCTAAGTTAAAATGTATAGCATTGTAATGTAACTGAGTAAACCCATCAGATGTGTGTACTTTATATTCTGGCTTGACAAACGATGTTATGGTCAGCCCATTCTACTCTAGGACTCTAATTAATATGTAAATTTGTTAAATGCCGCTTGCCGGTGTTTGCTTCGCAGGCGTCATCAAAACCTTTTTTTTTTTGTGATTTTTTCCTTTGTATATCAGATTTCCTGCAAATCATTTATTGTGTCAATTGCTAAGGTGTGTATTTAACACCACGCCGCTCTGACTATTCACTTGCATACAACTACCTAAACAAAGTACAAACAATTAACCTATGTTTTTGTTTTCTAACCGGGAGCCCTCCGTTCAAATGCCACGGAGGTTTCGAGTTATTGTAATGTTCTTATTGTATCTGTATATAGGTGTTTTTTCTTCTGCGTCTTTGTTTTGTATATATGTCTATCTTTGAGAAATGGGTGTATTTTATTACCTTATCTTGCATTTTGAAACTGGATTTATTCATTAATTTAAACCTAAAAATCCCCAATGGATGACTGTGAATGTAATGAAGATTTTCCATTCCCTGGCCCAACATGGCTCCCACCGTTCTCCAATGAAAACATTCTCCCGGTAGAATTTGAATTAAACTCCGTCACTCATTCCGAAATAGACCTTTCATTTCTAAGCAACAAATGTTTCAATCCAATCGAATTAAATGATTTAGATCATTGTAAAACGCATACAGATGACAATGAATATGAAATTTCTCACTGGCAGAATATTAACTCCCATCAGTCCAACTATTTTACGGAAACATCTTTTGCAGAAGAGCCAGAAGTAAACAACGCAAATAACAGTGGGTCTTTATCGTGTTTACACCTAAATGCTAGGAGTCTAAGAAAACATTTTTCTGAAATTACTGGATTCATTCAGAATCTGAATCACCAATTTTCTATCCTGGGATTTTCTGAAAGCTGGCTGGATCCTGTGTTTGAACGTCTATTCGATATACCTGGATATAAACCTTTCCCTTCCTCACGAACTAAAAGAAAGGGTGGCGGTCTCATTCTATATGTTAAGGATACCATTCAATCTTGCAAAGTTCGCGACGACCTGTCATCCTGTGATGACAATGGCGAATTTGAATCACTGTTTCTCGAAATTGATTTTGATAATACCAAATACATTATTGGTATATTTTATCGACCGCCTAGCAAGAGCTTGAACATTTTCAACCACCATTTAGCTGACATCATGAAAACATCTGACATTGAAAAGCAGTATACACACGTACCTCAATGAAATGCCCGCTCCAAACCTAGACCAAAGACACGTACTTGGTCTGTAGGCTGATTTCATTGGCTCTCTATTTTTTACTATAGTGCTCTTGCCTTCTAAACTTGATGGGTTACATTTTGACCCCATCCTACACCACTGATTTCAGTTTGACTGAATCTCCACATTGGGCATTGATGCATTAGGAATAAAACACACAAGACAGGGTTTTTTGGTGAGATCTCTTTTTTTTTTTTATTCAGTGAACAACAACAACGTGAGAACAACCACGTGAAAACTCAAGCCCAGAACAAGGGGCTTGTCATTAACTGAAGCCCAGAACAAGGGGCTTGTCATTAACTGAAGCCCAGAACAAGGGGCTTGTCATTAACTGTATGTACATTGAAATAATTCAAGCCCAGAACGGGGCTTGTACATTGAAATGATGGGCGGCCCAGTCATAGACGAGTACATCGCGGTCCTCGGCCTGGGGGTACTCGTCAAACATCTGTACGATAGTAGATAAGGGTCTTCCCCGGCATCGATGGTACAGGTAAAACAAGCAATATTGTCCGCACACGCCACTGGTCAGGCTTTGCAACGTTTGACTGTTCCAACACCACGTCTCTGTGCCTTGATCCATGAAGTCTGTTAAATCGGGATGGAGGGGTGGCAGGCCGTACGGGTCAAAGTATTCGCCCTGCTCTTCTGTCAAGTACACGGCCACCCAGTGTTCACCGGGTCGATCCATCGGGTCCGTGTTGAGAACGTAAGCAGCCGGATACATACGGTCTAATGGAAACACATCTCGGGCGAACACCCCTTGAAAGACCCTACGTGTCTCTGGGTCATTCTCCAGCACGGTGGTTATCTGGTCTGTATCCATGTTAGGTGGAGAAGTCACACAGGACGTTGCGCGCCTTGTCCACTTGAATGATGTTGTCAAACTCGGCGTAGCAGATCACATTGACGGTGGTCGCCAGGGCTCGTGCAAAGTGGATTTCCAACCGTAAGTTGCCTTGCTTGGCCAGGGCCAGCTGATGGTCGTTCTCTAAGGTGGGGGTCAGATCGAAACAGAACAACGTGTATCCGTTCGCGTAGTCCTCCCGACTGATCATATTCCCTTCGTCCTGGTTGATTTGACCGGTGGCTGTAAACAGGCTCTGATAGGCTCGAATGAAATTCCTCCGCCCAAAGTTCGGGGTTAAGGCCGTGGCTGGCACCTGTTGTCCATCCACATGCAGGGCCACAAAATTGATGCCGAAATGTTTAAAGTCAAACGGATTCTCTGGGTAGGCTCCACTGAAACTGGTATTTTCCACACAGGCCAGGATCAATCGCTTGGGTAGTTCCCCCAGGAACAGGTTTTCTTTGTTGGCGCCCATATTTCCAGCAGGCACAGAGAACACTTTGGTTTGTACACGTCGGATAGGGTACTGGGCTGGTTTGTTTCCAAGGCTTTCATGTGTCCCAATCGAACGGCTGGATTCGGTTTCACTTTTCGGACATACAGGACTGCGTCTTGGATAACAATCTTATAGTCAGCTACATGCCCCTCTACGTTAGTGGCCATCAAGGCGAAGGTCGGAGGCGCCCGTATCAGTCGGATTTTGATGGGGATCTTGTTCAAGAGGTACCGGTCTTGCATGAACATGTCTGCATGCAGTCGACCCATCATATCCACCGAGTCACTGTTCGCAGTGAAAGCCTTCCGTTTGTTATATCCCCCATTGTCCGCCGTGTCCATGTGCTCGGCCGTGTCCCTGTAGAATAAAGCGGTTGTCAGCTGAGGTTTTTTAGCCTCTCGGCCATACGACAACAGTGTCTCGATGTAGGCTCGATAGGGGTACGTGTTGGTGGAGTCACTGATGAGTTTGTCGCTGAGAAAAATATCCACCTGCTGAAACATCGAGTGCAGCCAGAGATTCGTCGGGCCCACCGTTGCTTGGTCAGCGAGTCTGGTGCCAGCTCCATTGACCACCTTGGCTTTCACATACAAGTAGGTATGGGCTAATCCACATAGGCCGTATCCGCATTACTGATGGTGAACTCGATGGGCCCGGTTTCGTTGATGCTGGAGAGCGGGAGATGCTCCACCCATAATCCTTGTTCGACACTGGTCTGTGTGGGCGGCACGGTCCACAAATCAAATGCACTGTTGGTGGAGGGGCAGGACTCGGCGTGGATTAAGGACATGTTTTAAGAAAAGATATCCTTTGTCTTCTTCGATGTGCGTCGTCGCTGGGTCGGTTGTCGACTGGTGCGTGGTATCGGTGGGGCAGCTCTTTTATTCCCAACGGTGCGTTGTGCTTTGGCCACCAAGACGCCTCCCGCTTCTTTGGCCCGCCGTTTCAAGGATTCTTTGGGTGCCGTACCCCCCAAGACATCACCGGCCACTTGCAGTCCACTGCGTACCGCTTGTTTGCCGATTGCTTTCACCCCACGCGTCATCAAGGGCAGGAACGTTTTCACAATGCTGCCGAGTATGTTCCCCAGACCATGTCCTCGTTGCATGCGTGCACCGCTAAAGACCGGAAAGCCACCCCGGCCTGTTGGGCATAATAGTCGGCATAGCTGCGTGCATCGCACTCGTAAGGTACTTTCATTATGCAAAGTGGGGAGCACGTGCTTGTCGAAAATGAAATGTCAGCACCACTTTTCCTCGTTCGAATGCCACCGGTCGTCCCGTGTCATCTCTTATATCCACCGTGATCGTGTTGATGTCGGTATGTCGTACGGGCAGGTACATGATATGGTTGAAACTGTGGGTGACTTGATCGCCATACGTCTTTTTAATGGGGACCAC
>JAVTVY010010422.1:0-48714 GCA_036873755.1 Hanleya hanleyi | reverse complement strand
ACAGCTTACATGATACCAACAAAATGTCCCAACACAAGCTGATAAATTCCTTGGGTGGCTTGCAGGATGGCTTTGTTTCACCTTCAGTAAACTTTTATCATTGTTGCTCACACAGACTAATCTAAAGGATGATACCACATCTTTCTTTGTTCTACTGGGTTATTGCACCAGGCTGACTTAATTGATTGATGTAGGATATTTCACAACCAGTGGGCAATTTGACCTGAATTTGAAGCCTGATGTGGTCTGTGATGAAATGTTTGGATGTGAAATAGGATACACGTTAAAGGCCACAGTTTACATATATCTATAACAATATACTGAATTGTGTGTATTGAGGGTGGCAAGTTGGTAATAGCAGTGTAGATAAATGCACTAACAAATGATGGAAAATTAGCATTACCTATTTCATAAAAACAATTACGGATGGCATATTCCACCAGATTTTGTACTGTGTTATATATACAGTGAAACATACAGCCAAGGCTTCCCAAGGGGCATGACAGTGCACTCGCTGAGCCATCAATAAATAATAAAAAACATAATTATAAATCAAATTTTCATCAGAATTCGGTCAGCTCAGAACTTGCTGGTAACAATGCCCTAATGCACGTTCATGCCAAAAATCAAGGTTCTAATGTCAGCGGTTCTCCTTATTTTGCCGACGAAAGGATTCGGATGGACTGACTGACTGACTCACTCACTCACTCATTACCGGACAATTTGCGATCTGTAGCCTACTTCGTAGGAAAAACTAATTGTGAGGGCCTTTGGTACTTATTGGAAGTTCTCTGCACTACCATGCCCCTAGTGGAACTAGGGAGATAAAGCCCTTTCCGAATTGGGCTACAGGTGCTCCTGTAATACATGAGACAGATACATGTAATTAGGTGAGTGATGCGGGAGTGGTCACTCTCTCCAATATCACTCTCCATTGCATTGGCAGTTCAGAGGAGAGTGGTCAAAAGCTCTTCTGGAGAATGAATTAGGAGAGTGATGCAGTGTTATTACTCTCCTTAACACTGAGAGACTGGTATGATGTACAGTCAATCTTAATAAATCAATATCCTATCAATGCTCCCCAATGTTGCTATATATGATCTTACGTAATTCAATTGTAATCTCCATTGTGTTTACTGCCATGAATATTTAATAGCATCGTGGTCTAATCCACTTGCAGTCGGGGAGGGGTGATAGAGTCAGCATGTCCCTTTATTCTAATTTTCACACCAAAGACCAGTCCATATATCTACCCCCTATTATTGTGCAACAATTTTGGGACTGCGGCAGCATGTAAAGACACCCCGCCAGCAGGGCGTCTTAAATCGACCGACTCCAACTAAAAATTCTCTATCATTAATGTTCCCTCCAAAGCACTATGAAGCATTATCAGGATTGGTTGACACTCGAGTTACTGCGAGCCTGTTAGACCCTTCAAGTGACATCTCCAGATGGGGAGCAGATAGGATTTAATTTTAATCAGATTGAATGTACAGTTCTGGTATAATCATGATCCATGCTATATTTGTTGTTCGTTCTAATCCATGTTAACAGGACTTAGAAGATGGCTGGTGGGAGGCACAGAATGTCCAGGGTACTCGAGGCCTTATTCCAGAAACATATGTGGAGGTATTGTGTCATGATGACCTCTCCAATAATTCAATCACATGAAGTGTACTTTCTCATCCTTAAATTTATTTGGAATGCCAAGTTGAGGAAATGACAGGACCCTATCTGTGTAGTTTGTCCTATGTTAAGGAGGCGAACTAATTGATGATGGTGACTGATCAAATGTTCAGGCAATATCTTTAAATGGGGATGGGGACGGGTGGATATTGTGATAATAGGGTGATTGAATTATTGGAGCATTTACTCTTCTCCATTATTTAATATTAGTTGATTACTGTATACCATAATCAAAGTACTGCTATCACACAGTTTTTATCTGTCATTTCTGGTGTAGGAATGAAAGGTTACATTGTAATATGATTCATCTAATTGGGCGTTGAAATTAAGGGATGAATAATATAGTACCATGATCAGCCAATACATTGCTCAATCATTTCAGTATGCTGTGCTTTCTCATTAAACATTCACAAAGATGTACAGGTATGATCATATTAAATGACAGGAGTACAAACACCTCCATTGTGTTTGCTGCCAGTGTACATGTACACATGTAGCCTGGATGTTTATATTTAACTGAATTAAGCTTTCTTCCTGAATACATTAAGAGGTGTTTTGAGTCTGTCCTCTTCTGATGATAGTTGGCATATTCTGACATGAGTTCGGTCCAAACTTCTTTTCTCCAGGTGACGTCCTGCCCGGAGCCGGCATTCCCTCCTCCCCCTCCCCCCATGCCCTCGGCTCCTCCCCAACCACTGATCACCAGTAGCCACCAGACCAGCCATGATGCCTGGAACCAGGGCAACAACAACTACAACCAGCAGGGTTACAACAACAACATGGGCGAGGCTGTGCAGACCCAGGGTAGCTTTGATGACTGGGATGATGACTGGGACGATGACGAGTCCAGCTCCACCACCACGACAGAGAAGGTCAGTTCATTCAACTCAGTTCATAGAGCTGTTTGTAACTTTGTTCACTGCTGAAGATGCTATAATTAATAGCGAAATATACAGAATGAAATTGTCATCCTTACTCGGAGTTGCTTTTCTTCTCTATTATTGGAAAATCATCAGTGGTTTCAATGGATTCATTCAACTCTCCAGTGGAAATTTACTCTGCTGATTCCACCAGTCTTAAAAATCAGTCTACAAGCTTAGAGAAACCTGGAGTTTCCCCATGCTTAGGACAGTATCCTTATCCTTGTGTTGAAATGTTTTTAAAAACCCTGAATGTTAACCTGAATAAAGGTTAAATGGATTTTATTTGTGAACTTTACTGCTGGCAAGAGGCTGTTTTTAAGCCTCCGCTACGAAGTAGACGGGAGGCATATAAGTATTTGCTGTGTCTGTCAGATGTACACCAAAATTATCTCTGTCATGCAGTCACACCTAAATTGCAATTTGCATAATTAACTAGTGCTAGAGTTTTGACTGGATGTTCCTGAAACTTTGCAGGCTAATTAAACATGTTTCAAAGATGTGCACCTGCTACTTGTGAGATGAAATATGAATTTTTGTCAAATTTCTGATGTTTAGGACTTTCCATTTTGCCACCAATTACAATGTACCATTGGTACTGAAGTATAATCAACTAGTCATAGAGTTTTGAATGAGCATTTCTGAAACATTCCTAGCTTGTTTAGACATGCTTTGAAAATGTGCACCTCCTATTTGAGAGATGAAAATTTTTTGATCAAATTTATGATGTTTTTGAATTCACCGACTTTTTTACATCTATTCATGTTCTGGTGTGGTCCCACAGTTTTTACCCCTCCGCCAATTTTGGCCAAATGGGTATCGTCTTTGTTGTCTGTCTGTCCGTCTGTCTTTCTTGTGAACGCGATATCTCAAGAAGGATTATAGCCAGGCATTGTAAATTCATACCACGTATGCATATGGTGAAGGGTCAGAAGCCTATTGAAAATGACCAACCTCGATCTATTTTATCAAGGTCAAATTCTAATATTTGCTCTATTTTTTGAAGGATTGAAGCCAGGGCCTCTAAATTTATATTACTTATGCAACTGGTGATTGACTAGTAGCCTGTCCCAGTTGACTGACCTTGACCTATTTTTTCAAGGTCATATACTGTTTATTATGATAGAACATGAAGAAAAGTAGCTAGGCTTTTCAAATTAATACTACGTATACATCTGGCAATGGTCCAGAGGTGTATTGAAATGACTGACCTTGGCCTATTTTATCCAGCTCAGACTATATATGACAGGAAGGATGAATCCATGTTATTCAAATTTATACCACCACATATGCCTGGACCTGAAGTCTTATTGAATATCACTGACCTTGCCCTATTTTATAAAGGTCAAATTCTACACGTCAAGTCTAAGATCTCCAAATTCATGTTCCATATGCAGTTAAGTGAGACTAGAAAACTGTTTAAGATGACTTGAACTATATTTCTAAGATCAAATTACTTGATTTGATTATGAGCTATATAAGAGCTGACCTGGCCCAACTTCCATGTATTGCTTATATGAGAGAACTGCAATCAACCCTCTACATCACATTTTTGTTATAAACCTACATGTAGGTGTCAAAGTTGTAAAAATACATCTTGGGCAATGCATGAATTCTGAGTGTAGACAATAACTGACAGCCAAGGAGTATTGGAGCTCATTGGGCTATTTTTACTGGATGCTTTTGAAACTTTGTAAACATATTTAACATGGTTTGAAGATCTGCACATCTTATTTATGAGATGAACTATTAATTTTGGCATATTTATAACATTTTGGACTTTGCCAATTTTCTGCATCTATTCCAATATATAGACCATGTTCTGGTGTCAACTGATGCCACATTCTTCACCCGAACCTTTTGAAAGGATGTGCATAATCCTATACATGTGATGAAATATTGAATTTTGCAAAAGTTACCAGGAGTTGAACTTTGTTGATTTTCTTCATCTATTGCAGTATAGTATTTTGTCCATGTGCTAAAAAACATTGAACGTAAATTCTGTCAAGTACTACTTACTACCTACTTTTCCATCTCTATTCCAAGAACGAATTTTGATGCCCCTTCCTTGTAGCCTCTATTAAGCTGAACTAAAACCTTAACATCTGCCATAATTCAGTTCGGATGCATTCACTAATTCTGTTGGTGGAGGCATATGAGTTCGACTGAATGCTCATTTAATTTTTTTTTTATTTTGTTCCCTCCCCCCTCCTACTTTTATCACCTCATACTTTTTAATTTCTTAATTATCATGCGTGTTGGTGTTCTTCAGAATTTATTTGTATACATGATGGGCCTATAAGAATAGTTTTCAACTAAGTGTATATTTCAAGTGATCAAATAGAATGTAAATCCATAACTGTTATGGTAACCATGCTTTTTGAAGGTTGGATTGTTTTATTTTCTCCAGAGAATGTGCTTGCAGCAGTCACCATATTCTCCACCAGTTTCTGATTGAACCCGTCTCTCACAAAAATCACCTGTCCAGGACGGGTGGACAGTTGGCCAACAAATTCAATTTGTTATACTTGTGTGTTCTCCTTATCCCCAGGATTTGCAGCGGAATGGCAGTTTGGGGTTGTCCGTACCAAATTCTGGGGAAAATAGGAGTACGTCTCCTTCTCGGGGGTCTACTGGTACCGCTGAGCCTGGAAAATATGGAACCATGAAAAAGAGTTTCAGCAGGTCAGTCTCTCAGATTTACACCTACTAGGGTTGGTGGGCATGGTGTGTGGGGGGGGGATTCTACAGTGAACCTTCGTTACAACTACCAACTTAGTTTCGCAAGAATATGTCGTATTGGATTTGTTGCTATAACAAAACAGGGCATGTTCCATTGATGAGTGATAAGGAACATATTCACTTTTTACAAGCCACATTTTCCCTTGATTATGAATTAATAATTACATATGCACATTCTGTATATGATAATAGGAGAATCAGCTCCTTCCAACTCAATTTATTTCTTGCATCATGTAAATGGAAATCCCTGCTGCTCTCGACTGATATTCTCCCAGTTTGTTTGGTTCCTAACAAAATAAATCACAATAGATTTGGTTGGTGTCATCACCTTATGAATGTGAAGAAGGTCCGCTGTGTAGTAATCAGAATTTCCCATCGCTAGCGCTGTTTTCAGTACAAGTCTTCAAATTTACAATAATATTATAGGATATATAAGAACAATACAATATATTCAATTAAATTGTTTAGAATATAGAGAATGCATTGTGCCTAATGACGGTAGTCTGTCGCTCAATCACAGTGATTTTATCTTTATTGTTATTCTGGACTTTGCTTTTAAAACACTCTTCTATACAAGGCGGCGCAGCTTACCGAGCTTAGTACACCTGCCTCCGTGGTGAAACCATGAGGTATCGGTACAGTAAAAACAGTCAATAAGAGGCTTGTTAATCGTACTGCTGAATTTGCTGTTCAGCTCACAACCAAGGTGGATTGCCCCAGTAATGAGTAAATGTCACAAGAAAGTTGCTTGTTTATAACCACGAAACGATGTCCGAGTCTGGAATCGGGAATTGCATTGTAATGGTCAAAATAACATGGGTGCTCATTTGTTACAAATTCCTGTGTGGATTGACTGTAAATGAGAGCTCTTGCAACCAATAATTATGGACATCATGGGGGCATTGAACTGCTCTATGGAAAAGTGTCTCTGTGTCCTGGATATGCAGCGATGCATTCAATTGTAGACATGTAATTCGATGGATGCATGTATGCAACATGGCCACCCACCTTGTTTATGAAAGCAGTAGTAGCTTCATTTAAAAAATATTCAGCAAATAACATATTTGATAAAAGTTGTTTAGTAGTTGATGGCAACTATGGTTGCTAGCAATATAACAATATTGGTCCCTGTACGAATTACAAGAACTCGCGATTTGAAAAAGCCCTTGGCAAATGTTGCTTGTGATCATGATGTTCAGTTTGAACGAACAATTAAAATCACACTATCACCTCTTCAACTAAATTGCACATTTTTCACATTCAAAATCAGTGGACCGAATTCCTGTACAAAGTGCTCACTGGTGGCAAAACATTGAAGAATCAACCCTCATTATGACAATCACATTTGTTGCAGGTAAATTTGCCTTGATAATGTCATTAAAAGAGGGTCCACTGTACTCCCATCATCAAATCTTTCTATATAATCATGTGTTGCTGTAAATTGTCTTTCTGACAGATTTTCCACATTTGCCAAGTCCGGTGGTGAGGCTTTCCTTATGGGACAGGCTACAGCTAATGTTACTGAGAGTGATCTGATCAAAATTATGGTGAGTCAACAATTGAGAAACCAGCTGTTTTAGTGGATGTTATGGCTTCTAATACATTTTGGGGGTATTTGGTAGAACGGTTAAGGCCAAACTGCAATGTTTTTTGTTTTTCTGAAAAGTATATAAGTCTGTCTGAACTCTCCACCTTTTTTTGCAAGATTTTCAGCAAAGTTATCTCCCTTGACAAAAACAATAGTCACCAAACCTTGAATTTGTGATGTTAAAATTGAGAGAAGACTGTCAGCTGTTATTGTTGGAAACTGAATGTTTCGATTTCATCGTATGAGGTAGTAGGCTTCTATCAATCTTAATAAATTAATAGTGTATCAATGCTCCTCGGTAATACATGTCACTGCAAGATCTTACTTACTTCAATTGTATTTGGTGTTCAGTGCGCCCATGCAATGAATATTTGATATCATTATGACATCACGGATGCATTGGACAAATCCAGTTGTAGTCGGGGAGCGGGGATAGGTTCTTCATCTCCATTATATTAATATGTTATATTATGAAGTTCATTTAACTAGCCTGTATTTTGGTGCCACACTTGCAAGACCACGGCACATCCAAAGATATCCCACAGCCATGGCACAGGATTGGGCTGAGCCAACCAAAATACACCTACCTTGATATCTCCTTCAAGCAAATATGAAGAGATATCAGGATTGGTCGTCACTCGCATCAATACAAGCCAGTTATATCACTGCAGCACTCAGGGTTCCCGCGGTCATGGAAAGTCCTGGAATTTGAAAATTGATTTTCCAGGCCTTGAAAGTCATGGAATTTTGTGTCTGGTCATTGAATTTTGTGAGAGGTCATGGAAAAAATAAATGGAACTTGAAAATGTCAGCCAGGTCAATATTTCTCTTGATTTTTTTCACCGAAAAGATTATTTTCCTGGACCAGTGAATGTTCTATTTGCCGAATGTCGCGCAGGTCTACGAATGCGATCAAGTGTGCATCAGGGGAGGTAACTTTGGTCTTGGAATTCTCTTACACTCTCAGCGTGCATTTAGGAGGAAATGGCTGTTCTCAAATTGCATCAGTGTAAAAAAAAATGCCATGAAAATGCTCTTCTCACTCATCATGGTTGTGGACTGATTTTCTCGATGCCCCCATTATCCATAGAGAATTTCTGATGGGTCATGGAAAAGTCATGGAATTTGTCCATAAAAGGTCATGGAAAGTCATGGAATTCAATCTGAATTTCTGTGCATGAACCCTGCTGCACTGCTTTCAAGGGTCTTTCACTAGAAAAAAAAGAACCTTTTTTGTTGGCCTAAACACAATGTATGAGATGTAGTTTCTTCTCTGTTTCAGGAAGGACCTAATGGGCCAATATGGAGTAAACCCTTCAGTCCATACACATGTGTCATAGCTTCACCAAAGAAGGAGAGCAAACTGAAAGGGCTCAAGAGTTTCATAGCTTACCAAATTACACCATCAGTACGTGATCTGCTTAAATTAAGATATACATTATTCTATAGCTACTGTACATGTAACAGAGTTCGTACACTACATTGAAGACTTTGAAAAGCGTTGAAAATGACAATCTAGTATTCAAGGCATTGAAAAGTCTCGAAAAATAGACAATTGTGCTGCAGACCTTGAAAATGAGAATTCCTGTCCATTTTTGTCAATTCAGTGGTTCATTTGTAGCTCAAAGTTGTATTCTCCTTTGCCGTCAGATGAAAAAATGAACCCCATCATAACCCCATTATTTTCGTTAATCAGTCTATTCGAGAGACAATGTATGAACAGTAGTTTGTTGACAAGAAATTCATACTGTCCAATTAAAAACATTCAGGAAGTAATATGCCTTGGAACTGTGACCTTGAATAGACCTTGAAAGTTGGAAGCGGATGTACGAACTCTGACGTAGCTACCATTATGACTATGTTGCTGATGTAGGGTCTGTGAAGCATTTCTGTAACCAAGTTTTCTTAGTCTGAATAATTCTTATGAAATATGGATATTATTCTATTAATTGTCACATTTAAAATCTAATTCTTTCTGTCTCTCACATATATTATACTAACAGTAATTTATGTTAATGTGATATCCAGCTTAGCTTGATACATGTACCAAAAAAATTGTGGTCACAGTATATTCTTACTCCTTGTATCATTTTCATCTGGCAGTACACCAATATACAAGTCAGTCGACGATATAAACACTTTGATTGGTTACATGAGAGATTGGAGGATAAATATCCATGTATACCTATACCACCTTTACCAGAAAAACAACTATCAGGTGAGTTAATTCACATCATTGTGTTGTCACGGATCATGGCTTCAAACAGGAACCAAGACAGAAACTCGCGCATTGGCTGGAGTTTCTTTCTATTTTCTATAAAAAGCCAACAGCGATTCCAATCCAAATTGATTTGAAAACACTATTATTTAACTACAGCAGAACATCACCAACTAATAAACAAAAATTGTTATCCATAATTAATTTGCCACCAACTAATCATGAACGCAGGTACACATACCGGTCAACAGACAGCTCCCAACCCCTTAGTTATCATCACCAGTCAACACTGGCCAACTGTTGGCCAACACATATATTACCGGTCGACAGATATCAATGAACCAAAGAAACCCAAATCTTAGTTTTTCATGAGATGCAATTAGAATCAAAACCAGTCAGACAAGTTTCAAGTCCAATATATTACTCCAGATGAGTTTTGTTTTAATTCCTACTACACCAGTGTATGTATAGGCTATTTGGGATCACCTATCGATGTAAAGTTTGTCACACCTCTTCACCGTGTCCATAAAAATTTGTTCGGTTATTCTTTCCCAACTTGTAGAATGCCTTTCCTAGATCTAACTGAAGTACCTGTAGTAATGTAGCACACTGTACGTGACATACATACATGGATCATACAGCCCTCAAAATAAGAAAACTAGGCTTAGCAAAAATCATGTGGCATCAAAATAACTAACATGTAGCACCATTAAAAAAAAACTCACTGAGGTGAATCAATTATCCCATGGCATATACCTCAGCAATTGCCGACTGCCATGGCCAATTGTGAGAGTTGCGAATGTCGATATTCGGTAATTGTTTTGAGTATAAAAACTGAATGTTACCATGGTTAATGTTAAGAACAAAATATTGATCTGTTATTTGGTCTATTACAGGTAGATATGAAGATGATTTTGTATCAGAGAGGATGAGACACCTCCAGCTCTGGGTGGACCGTATGGTTAGACATCCTGTCATCTCTCAGTCAGATGTCTTAAGCCATTTTCTCACCTGCACTGAGGAAAAGGTATGCCAATAATGTTTAGATACAGCTGCATATACAGGGTGAAGGGCATAGATTGAAGCCCATTGTCTCTTGTTCAAATTGCTACTGATCAGCTGTAGTGGCTTGTTCAAATTTTTATAATACTACCAGAGGGTTTATGTTTACGGATTATCTCTAATGCCTAAACTTCATACTGGGGAGGTTTTCGCTTTGTTATCTGCATTTTAACTCCTGGCATTATGATTATCTGGCAAGCACAGGTAGTCGATCAATGGAGAGTCCAGAGATTGTGACACTCTATCAAGGTTTCAACATTATACCAGATTGCAGGACAGCGAATACTATTAATATTCAGCATGACAGCAGACTGATTTCAGTCCATTTTTACTCCATTTCACATGCCGTATTCAAGTCCTGGAATATGCTGAAATTGTCTGGATTAAAGTCATATTAGTCATTGTGGGATCAGAATATTTCAACCATGATTTGACTTTGTAATTTCTCCCCCAGAAATGGAAGCAGGGTAAGAGAAGAGCAGAGAAGGATGACTTCACAGGTGGTAAATTCTTCCTCATGATACAGATTCCACCCCATCCTCTAGACATTCGTACAGTGTAAGTGTTAAACCACATCCAATATCACATTGATCAGCCACATCAAATATCACATGATCAGTCAAAATATCACATGATCAGTCAAAATATTATTTGGCCAGTCAAAATATCACCTCATTTGTCTAAATATCACCTGGTCAGTCAAAATATCACATGATCAGTCAAAATATCACATGATTAGTCAAAATATCACCTCATTTGTCGAAATATCACTTGGTCAGTAAAAATATCACATGATCAGTCTGAATATCACATGATCAGACAAAATATCACCTGGTCAGTCAAAATATCACCTGGTCAGTCAAAATATCACCTCATTTGCCTATATAGCACCTGATCTGTCAAAATATCCCCTGATCAGACAAAATATCGCAAGATCAGTCTAAAGTCACATTATTATTTGGATTATGGACCAATAGTTTGATCACGAGAAGTGATATTTCCCACCATACAATCAGCGGGTGATCAAATTTATTAGAACAGGAAGTTGACAGAATGGTCCAAAATCATGTAGATTGAATTTTATCCACAAAATTGTTGGTGATAGAATGTTAATAGGTGATTTACCTACTGTACTGGTACATGTATACTGACCAGTTTGCTTTTGTCGTTGTAGTGAACCTCAGATGGAAACATTTGGAAAATTTGTCAAGAGTATGGATGAGAGCGTGAAACACTTGATAAATGTATATCAGGACAATATGAAGAAACACGACGGTCGTAAGTATATCTTTACATACATGTAATCCCACACCATAAATAATGGGGTTCACATCTTTGGCCATTGTATGTGTGCTACTGATAATTTAGACTTTTCAAAAATAACCATAAAAAATATACCCATAACAAATACAACTACAGTGCCGCCTCGCCATAGCGCGATGTTTTGTCCCCTAATTTAAAACCGCGTTATAGGATAATCGCGTTATAATGAATTGTCAAAATACCAAGCTGGTGTTGTTGTTGTTGTTGTTGTTGTTCTTTTACAGGGGCACACGTGGCGTTGTCAACCCAGCTTAACAGCATGCAGTAACGCTTGGGACGCTTATATCCGGGAAAATTATTTTGTCCTATTCTTTACAGTTTCAAAATAAAACGTGAACAAACTGTTTTATGATTTCTTTCTTTTGTGAAAAGATCGTTGTCAACTACACGACCAAGACAAAAAGACCTTGTCAATCATGACAAGATACTGACGCACTGGACCAAGGCTGATGGGGTGCGGTCTTTTCATGCCAAATGTGACGTGATTAGACCGTCTGACATAGCGGTAATTTTACTAACCTTCTAGATTCAGATTGGTAATTAATTTATTTCGGAGTTCCCGGCAAATGTCACGAAGTACCGAATGATGGCCGTAATGCCCACGTGATCTGGCAGCAGCATTCGGCTGCAGGTGATCGCGGAATAGCCATTCATTCTGAAGTTGTTTACCTTGCACTATCAAGTTGAATAATGCGTGTCGTTGAAAATATATTTCGGACAATATTTTTTTATTCAACCTCATTCCAAACACACGGAAAGACCCCATCCAAATTGTATAATTTCAGCACATTTTAGAGAGAGGAAACTTATCCAAATTAAAAGAATAAATTATCATAGCACATATTGTGGAACATAACATAATTAAATAAACAGACAAAATACACTACATTTTCATTTAAATGATCCAATTAAATTATCAAAGTGCATACATCTGCATACATGTATATAATTTTGAGAAACAAGAGATTGTACCGCGGATAAGAAGATTAAAATATCACACTGGGAATCTGCGCCTATTCCCACCTAGGACCAGCCAAGAGGGCTGCAGATAAGTCCTATTCAAGAGACCCGCGACAAAAACAAACAGCGACATATTTGAGATTTCTAATCTTCACGGGATTAACAGTTTATCCTGATTGCTTAATGACAATGTGTGCTCAGAAGTTTGACAGAGACTCTTTATTAATTAACAGTCTTTAGGCATGCTACAACTTGTTTTCTAGCACACCAAAGTTCACATTGATGACTGTGTTGTTGTTGTTCACCACGTGGTCGCACGTACCGCAGGTGGGCCATTCCGCCGAATTTCCGGTACGGTAGCTTTAACAAAGGCCTAGCTAACACAAAACAAATACACGCACAATAAACAGGTTATTACGTGCAATTGGTGTTTCGTGAGTTATGTTTTAACAACAGTGCTGAAATATTTTCGAAATTTCTGAATTTAACAATTTTTTTTTTTTTTTTTTTAATTCTTTATTTTTTTTTTTTTTTTTTATTTTGGGGGACAAAAAATTGTGCGCGTTATATCCGAATTCGCGTTTTATCGAGGCGCGCTATGGCGAGGCGGCACTGTACATTGACTACTAACAGTATTACTCTACAGCTGATTGAAAGGCTACATGTAGTGTTTAACATATTACATTAATTTAATATTATACGCCTGAAATGTTACACTCAAGCAAACACACATTTAATTACTTCTCATGGAGTTCTCATGTTGATATTTTCGCCTTTCAAGCTTTCAAGCGGGAGTATGAGAAGATTGGCCACTCACTCAAAGCCTTGTCCGGCTCATGCGCTTTAGACACCAGGGCAGGTATGCTTGATTTATCAGTATCACATGTCTTAACGCAAGGCTATTATTGTACGGATAACAACTTCTTTATTGCTGTGGAGCTGACATTACGTTGGAGATACTTCCAACTTTTTCAAAGCTAAAGAGACTGTACAATCACCAAACCATCTTAATGGCTCACTTTTTCAATTAAATATTGATGACACATACTCAGATTATTAATTAAATAGCCATTCCCCCCCTCCCCCCAGCACGATATCTCTGTAAGTAAGAATAAGGGTGACAAAGTTTCTGTGGGACATTCATCAACTGAAAACCATATTAATTGTTCCAAGCATCCCAAACTTGAAACAATGGTGTTAGTGGATCATGAGATATCTTCCAGTTAACAATGGTGTTAGTGGATCATGAGATATCTTCAAGTTAACAATGGTGTTAGTGGATCATGAGATATCTTTCAGTTAACAATGGTGTTAGTGGATCATGAGATATCTTCCAGTTAACAATGGTGTTAGTGGATCATGAGATATCTTCCAGTCAACAATGGGGTTAGTGGATCATGAGATATCTTCCAGTCAACAATGGTGTTAGTGGATCATGAGATATCTTCCAGTTAACAATGATGTTAGTGAATCATGAGATATCTTCCAGTTAACAATGGTGTTAGTGGATAATGAGATATCTTCCAGTTAACAATAGATCGTTAGATATCTTCCAGTTTTAAAATACTTGATTGGCCAATTCAAATTTTGAAAAAGCAAATCTGGTATTTTCATTGGTTAAAACTAGAAGAACATCCAACCAATCAAAGATTGTCCATAGAGGTTCATCAGGATATTTTCTGATTTCAAATGAACTGAGTATACATGCAAAATTATATATTACAGAGTCTCAGCAATTGACCACAGCTATTAATAATACAGGAGACACATATAATGAAATTGGCCAGCTTTTCCAACAACAGGTGAGTACACACAATAGTTGAAAAGTTGAAAAATAAATTTGAAAAGAAAGAACATTTTTCCTGGAAATAAATACCAATTATTCCTGTCAACACTGATGACACTGGGCCTGGGAACTGATGATACTGGTTTAGCAACAAGCTCCTACAGTAGAGCTTGATGAGCTTCATACTGAGATAATGGAAATATGCTGAATATCTCTAAGGGGAGAAATATGACAACTGGATGCATTTGAAATCGTGCATTGGTATACACCAGTATCACACAATCTGATTAAAAGCAGATCTATAAACTGGTATCTAAGATCTGATACATTTGATATCCCAAGGCTGATCTGTGACCTTCTGGCATAAAAATAGATGTACATGTAACTGCAAATAGCTACATCATGATTATTTAATCAATGCAACCGTCTGTTATGGCAGACATGTTTGGATGGTTGTTGGAAATAGATGAATACTTTGGAGGGAAGCCCTAATCCAGCTCATCCCATGTTTACTGGCATTATCAAACAGAGTGTGCAACTTCACTTGTGCTGTGTCGATCTCAGCAGGAGAGACGTCACTGAACAGCCTCAAGATAGGAAAAGTGTCCGATTTGGTTACCAATTCCTAGATTATGTTTTCAGATAGCAGGATTACATTGTATCCATGCATTTCAATGCTTGTTCAATGACTTGGCATCTGATATATGTTGACAAATTCATGAACTATTGGGACAAAGCACCAAAACGGGTCTGTATTTGTTTATTCCAGCCCCGATATGACTTGATACCAGCATTAGAAGGCCTGTATGAGTACAAGGGCATATTGCAGACCTACCCGGAAACCCTCAAAGTTCATGAAGTAAGTCAGAAGGAAAAGTTCTATTTTTGGGACAATTGAGGCTGCCACTCTGGCAGTGGAAAGTCTTGTACAATAGAGGCACCGGACAAACTGGATTTACCATTCTGGATAAGGATTGGTAGCTGAGTCAGAAAGATGTCAACTGGCTATAAAGTTAAAACCAGGGCTGATAACTGGCTTCATAGTCATTTTTATGGGTGTGTGTGTGTTAGAATGGGGCATATTTACAATTGCTCAGTTCGATTGATAGGTTCAGGGGAGAGCAGTGGTGCCATCCTGAACAAAATATGGAAAATAACATTATATTCATTATCTGGCTGTGGAAATTAAGAATGAGTAGCAAAAAAAAAAAATGCCAGAGAATGTCTTGTCAGCCAGTTCTATTTAATGCAGAATACTTATTGTTCATATGGCTGGACTTGCCTGTTCCAAAACACTTCTGTTGATATTTTGACTTCACTGACTCCTTGCTATCAGTGGAAGTTGCCTTTTATGCATCCCTCTATGTGCAGTGGAGTTTGTCCGAAATATTCGCTGTTTGATGTTTACAGGGAGCCATGGGTAAGGCCAAGGAATGTTTGAAGGGGCAGGAGGAAGGAAAGTTATCCGAGTCGGATGTACAAGGTGTCGTACAGAGGGCTGATGTGATATCATATGCCACATTAGCAGAGATGAACAACTTCCAAGAAGATCGAGTTGTTGACTTTAAAGGCCTGATGCAGAACTATTTGAAAGGACAGATAAACTTCTATAAACAAGTAAGTCCGTACTGGGTCTTTTATATCCTCACTAAAGTGTGCCTTAGTCTACCATTCTCTTGTTTTATGCAAAGAAATTGATGAAGAGAAAAGCTTTAACTCGAGTTAATAAGAAATGGACCATGATCGCTAGCAATCGAGAAAAATAGTCACACTATGTGGTTGTCTGAAATTGGCTTATCTCAAAGACATAGTGAATCCGTCTTGAAAAATGGGGCATGATTTCCCAATCTCAGTAAACTCAGATATAATATCACGGAATATTATATCTGAATTCAGCCCTATATAAATCCCGTGCAAGTTGAAACTACTATTGTTAGCCAATCAGATGGATAGCTGGTTGTAACTATTTCAAAATCACGCCCACAGTAATTACACACGGTAGCTCGTGGTCTAATATATAAACATTATCCCGAAATAGTTTCCAAATATGGCATCATTTCCAGACAGGGTCCGTAAACATCAAAGAGTTTACTCTCGCCGAAAAGTCTGGCTTTGTTAGGGGTAGAAAATATCAAAAGATTGTGCCGTGCGAAGATGTTAATCTCCTTGAAGTAAACATCATTCATTGTCAGAGCGAAAAGGTTGAAAAGGTCGTGATTGGCTTATTATGTGATCTCTTAGAATATCGGCGAACATTTTGCACGAAGTTTTCATAGCGTTACGTCTAGATGGTATTCCCCTGATTTACCATCTTGGTTTACCTAGATTGATGATTTCCAGGAAGATCGTCATGTAAGGATCTTCAAACCGGGAACACCGCGTGCAATACAGCTTGTCTGGTAGCTTTATCATGTTTATCAAGGTTCCCTACATGTAATCACCTATTGTGTTTTTCTTACATGATGAATAGGCCTGATTTCCTTGATAGGAATGGCATATGCCAGTGATCCAAATGAGAAGCAACTTGCCAGACTCTGTGTGCTGCCTTAATTGCCATTCGATGTTCCCTGGATTGGCATGGCGTGCCATCCTTTTTGCAGGGCATAGTCCCATTTCTAGTACACCCCAATTTTGAGAAGCCAGATGCGACCTCTTGACTCCTCCTATTCCATCGTAGTGTATGTGAGGAGATTTACCATGGTAAATGATGACTATTTCTTAGCTGTACCACTGAGTCTGTGTGGTAAGTTGACAATTATAGATACCTGAAGTAGAGTTTCTCATACAATTCTCTTCTTCGCTTTACAGATAACCCAGAAGCTGGAACAATCACTTCAGATGTATGAAACTGCATGAAGATCCTTTACTCAGACATTGGCTTTGGCAAGAGTGATTGTGATGTCATCCTTTTTCTGTCAAAAGTGGACTCCCAGAAACAGAACTTTGGCAACAGTGTTTCTACACTTATGGAATCCCTTGTTAAGTAGTCTTAGACATATGCTGTACTTTGTTTTGCAGTTTTATTGACTGTGAGCACTTTAATACAGATACCAGATTTTGATGGTATTATATATTGTCATTATCACATGTGTGATGGAACTGTTAAATGCTTGATCAGGTAAAGTGAATACTACCAATAGTTGACTAATGCAATCAAACTTTCAGAATATCAGTTCAAACACAGGTTGGACTGAATGAGAGGCAAAATCGCAAATAGATCAGTATGCTCAGTCAGCTGTTGAAGGTAATCCTTATTTTTTTACATACAAATTGAAACTAGCTCGGAATGTCTTTTAAAAAAATTACTCTATTACTTTACAAATAATTTAAGTGCTATCAAAAGTCCAACTAACAGTGAAAATACAGAGTCTGCCAAATATTATTTGTTAAAAATTTATACTATCTGATACCAGCTTTCACTTGGTTTACTTTAACCAACAAAAGAATCAATTGCATGTCTTTGATTAGCCGATATTCAGTTCTACAGTATTGGATAATCGTCTATGGCTGCATCCGGGCCAAGAATGATATAGCTTTAGGTATCATGATCAATGCAATGACCCATCACACGGGTTGAGAACAGTGCTCAAACACAGCCTGTGATGGATTTATGAGAAGACACAAGATTACCAGAATGTTAGAGCATGATAACAAAACTGGTGTGCTTCTTAATTGGATTTTAGATGACTGGATCAAGTATTTTGAATGATGAAGAGAAGCATTATTTAACAATCAGGGTGCATTAGTGCCAGCTCAGTACACTTTTATTTGCATTTTGTTGCACTTAATGACTCGAGGACATTTCAACACTGAATGTATAAGTATACATGTACTGTAGTACATTTTGTACATATTGGCCAGAGGACATTTGACTATACTCTTGTGTTCTGGCTGTGGTAAATCCAAAGAAGATACAGAATATTTTATATAGTCCTAAACCCTGTTGACAGTTTATTCCTCTTTCAATCACATGATAAATTGTGGGTCCATTCATCTACATGACAGGTGATTAGTTGCTGTGAAATCTACCATCACATAAATAACACAATGTTATACTTTATTTGGCAATGCAGAGTACAGGTGCCGCAAGGCGTGATATCCTGTATGTTTTCCGACACACCAAATCAAAGATTGCGGTGCTTGCTCTTCTGGCTGTACCAGTTCAGGGATCTTGCATTGGCAATTAAATTGGCGTTGTGTTACATGGTTTGTTGGTGGCATGGTAATTAAATAGCATTATTGTGCACCACACCTGCCATTATCATGCAAATATGTACATTGCCTCAGGGCTGTTCCATTTAAAAAGGTATGGGAGGGGCGTAAGGCAGCTTTGAACTATACCCCACCATCCATAGAAATTTTATTGACCTTCCCAATGTTGTAACATGGATTGAAGGGAATTTCCTTCCATGACCCATAGAATAGTATATTGAGTGCCTTCCTCCCCCCCCATACCTTTTTAAATGGAACAGCCCTCACGGGATAGAAGTGGGATAAAACATCATCAGAATTCGGGCCTATTGTTATGTATAATAGTTTTCAGACTTTGTTTATATTCAAAACAAAATAAAAAATAATGAAAGAGCTCTATGCCAACTGTATATTGCCAGGCCAGCAAACTTGTAAAATGTATATATGAATACATCTATATATAAACATACTTGTACATATTCCTTTGTATAGTTAACATTGCATTAATTATTCTTTAACAAATGGACATGAATTAAGTGCAGCATGTACATGTACCTTTATTTTAATCAGATTTTAGGGTAAGATTACAATATATGACTGTGATGAGTGAAGAACAAAGATAAACCTAGTTGGCATTAAGTAAATACCATAAGGGATTGGCAAAATGCAATATCGGAAGAGAAGTTTGAAGAAAATGTGGTAGCCTTTACTGAACATGCTTTTAGGCCATGCATATGGTTGGAGAGAATTTGATTTCAGAGCAGAATTGGGTGACTCGGTATTCCACCCTGTTCATCTTTGTGGCATTAGGCATGTTAGGTGGTTTATTTTCTACCATCAGATATATCCCGTAATTGAGTTGAGCATGACTCTGCTTATCAACATCCTCCATTACCAAATGAAACAGAGTGGGCTCTGGACACCACACCCAAACAGTGCAGCAATTGGAACAGGTCCTCTATTCAAATTACAGAATGCTTATTCTTCAGTGAGATATAATGGATGCATTTTCATACAGATAAATTATATCCGTGTCAATCATAATCACTTGTAGATATCTGTCAGAGGGTATCACACTGACAGTAGGAGGTTAGTACTCTGACAGCAGGAGAATGATTATGTTAAGGTTATGAGAATTTGAATCTCTTCTTTGTTGGTAATATTGTTGTTTGTGAACTTATCATGCTAGGGGCCAGGAGATAAGGCCAAAGTAGCAATTGCATCGAAGCTGACACTGATAAAGTACCCCTATCAGAATGAAGTTGAAGGTCTTGAATTTTGCAGTTAACCTATTCATTGAGATGTAGTGTTAAGTGTTCTTCGAATATTATATATCCTACAAAAGAGGGAACTTTGTGCCTTCCCTGGCAATTTATAATTACACACAACAGCCAATCGAAAAAAAAAACTACATTGATATTGTAATGCAGACAAGAATCCCCAGACCCTGTCAGATTGGTCAGTTCACTGCTTGGCGAAGATCGTAGCAAATGGACAACAGAATTCATCAATCCGGAACTTACACAACTTCAAGTTAATCTTTTAACTAGGAAACTGTACCGATAGCACCGGCAGGTGCATTGAGACATTGGTTCACCATAGTTCGTTCATCCAGTCTTTTTCCTGTATCTTTAACCTAAGAAATATTATTAATCAATGATAACTAGACTACATGTATTTTCGACTTGATGTTACCAAAATTATCATCAAAGTTTGCATACAGGTCCTTTCTTTGAAAAGTAGGATAATTTGATCCATATGTATCATATTTATACCAGTTATCTAGTTAAATAGCTCACCCCATGTTAAGCAGATAAGAAATATAGTGGATAAAGAACAACTGTCTAAGGGCTGCTTCATTGTTAAAGGATTAAATTGAATTTTGTGCAAGTGGCGGATTGGGTGAGCTCAACCCGATTCGGACAGTTTCAATATTTGTGATACATATCTCCTGGCAATCTTGACGAATACTAGCATGCCACAGAGGCATATAGCAATGCTACACTGCAATATGGTATACATGTAGTCAAAGTTGCCATTTCAATTTTTTGCAACTGCGCAGCAAGGTCACGAAAGGTCATTTGTACCAACAGCCGCATTCTGGCCAGGTTGAAAGTGGGTCATATCTCGGGGAAAAGACTGGAACTAAATTGTGTTCAGGGTAAATAAATATCCGGAGCCATTCTTTAACCCATCTGGCAGTAGTCCAGGAGATTTTTTAATGTTGCACAAAACTGTTTTCCAACACTCGGCCTATCTCTCCAATGCCAAAAACTTCCGATTTGGTACAAACAGGAAGTTCACAAAAAGCTGCGCAGACGCTGCACAGTTGCAAAAAATTGAAATGGTGATAGTCTGTTGCATTCTTGGAATTTGAAAAAACATTAATAATGTGTAAAATGAACAAGCTCATGATTTTTGTCTCCTATGTAGCTGTTTGAATTTCTGAAAACCAGTAATCAGTTAAGTCTTCAAAACTTTCTGTCCTCAGACCTCGCAATTATTAACTCAATTCAGCAAAAATCGTTTTGAATCACATGTAAACTGACTCCCGTTTAAACATTGCGGACATAAAGTTGAACTGATTATGCCAGATAAGAATAACTTTTGAGGGATTATTCATTTTATCGTTGTAATGTGATGTAAATATGTTTTAATATTTTGAGTTATTGTGATCATACCACCTCTGTATTATTCAGTGAAACAATCAAATCTTAGAAAGCTGATATTATTTTGAATTTACTTTTTCATCATTATTTGGTCAAATGAGCTGTGAAGGGCTATGCTGATGATTACTTGCCAGGATGAAGTAAACATGGAGATCAAAGCAGAGGTCAATACATGTAGGTCTGTGACGTATGGCAGTATATCTTATCGCCAGAGACGGTTAATGTTCTGCTAAACTCAAGTTATTGTACTGAACTATTTTTTAATATTGTGCAATGGGGATCACCGGCCACACTAGGCGGCGGTGGTGCTTCAACAGGTAAAGAAGACGTGGCATCATACAACGTCGTTACATTATATGACGTTGTCTTTGTGATGTCCAGAAAACGACATGAGCATGCACCATTTACCTCTTGGTACACGTGGCGTCAGTTCGAGCTGGTGAACCCTATCGCTGAATTTATCCCACACTCGCGCTCACACATCAATAAAAATTTGGGATGAGAAAACTCCACATGTGAGAGTGCACATAACAGAACCAAGACTCTTGGCATCCTTCCATGTAGGCAACTATTGTTCAAGCTCTTATTAAGCAGAGCTATTGTTGTCCTCAGACCTGACTGTTGAAAGCAGTGTTATGATTCTGAAATGAAGGAATTACAAAATCCCAGGAAGCTAGAAGAAGAATCTATATAAAGTATAATGTAATATTTTCATCAAATTATAGATATGACGGCTGGTTTAATTTATATGTCATAATCATTGTCATCATTATTATATAAATATATACATTAGCCTCAACTGGAAAACTGTTTTGACTCCAAGTTTGTATATTTTCTTGCATATATAAAATTTCCCACTGAATTCAAATCAATTTGCTCTATTGCAAATGTTCCATCCCTAAATTGGAGGGCAGCACAGCATGAAGTATAAGTATTTTATTATTATGACATTGTCGATTTTGTCAACCAATTTAAGTAGTTCTGCATTAATGTTGCATGGAAATAACTTCTGGTTGTATTATACACGATCTTAAATCCCAAATATCTGAAGTGAAACAGTAGTTTTTTTCTGAGAGCATATATTGGGTTATTTTTATATTTTCAACTATATATTTCTTGTGAAATCTTTTTGAGTAATGGTGGAATGACTGAACATCCTCTATCTGTCATGTCTGTTATTGTAACTTATGACTAGGATCAGATGGTGAATAACTACAGTTACCATATATAACCTCATGCAGGCCATGGTTAATGTTGCCCCTTTGGGCTTCCCTGGCTTGACCTGGGATGTCATTATGCACACCACAGGTCATGGTAAGAATAGGCCTCAGCTCCTCAGACAGCTTGTCGTAAGAGGCGACTAAATGAGGCACCCATGGGGTTCCCGGGTGTGAAAAGGACTAGGACCCAACGTCGTGATATGACTGAAATATAGTTGAAAGCGACGTTAAATCATATTCACTCACCCTATTGTTAATGAGTTAGGGTTGTTGCTTCAATGCATTTTGCTGAAAAGCAACAGGAACTTGATAATGTGATGTTCTAGCACTGTAATATTACTTGTCTTTATTGCACCATGTAAGCCTCCTGTCTGTGTCTTGTGCGCTGTCCTCGGCGTCTTATAGGGTGAATGGAGGGTGTGTGGTTCCATGCTGCTTCAAAGATTTCTTCTTTGAAGTAGCAGGAACACAACTGGGCTGGGTGGTGCTTAGTTGGTTCGTCGTGATATAGCTGAAATATTGCTGAAAGCGACATTAAATTATATTCACTCACTCACCCTTATTGTCAATGACACTTTGTCTTCAGGCACTGTATTTCTCTGCCACGCATATGGCCTGGGCTGAAGACATTTTCTTGAGGCAGTTTTGCAGAAAGCAACCTCTACTTGAGACTATGTTCTCCAGTGCTCTAGATTTTGTCTGATGATAAGGAACCCACGCCTCAGCAATCAAAAAAGAAAGATAAAGTTAAAATATTGAATCTGGTTTGACTTTATTTCCTCACCATGATTTGTTTTGAGATGTTTCCTTGAGAGGTAAAAGTGTTATATTTTAAAGAAATATATTTTGCAGTCGCATTTTTGATAAAGAAATAAATTGGTCTCTACTATAATACTGATTTACACTGGTGATGCTCTTGCATACCTGTGCACCTATAATTTTGGTTAGAAAGTGTACAGCAGAATGTACCGCATTCCATTTATTTCCTCGACAGACATATTGCTGTTCTGATCAGCCAACCTGTTAAAGTTGAATTTGAAAAAAATTAAATGAATATTTCTCCAATTTTCTGATTCTGTAAATTTGATCACCCCAAACTGAGGGATAGGGAAATAGCACTTTCTTTGGTCGAGTTATTGTTGTATCTATGGTACTGTGATAAGTGAGTTCAGCTGGTCTGATATCCTGTGTACAGAGTGGCATGATAGGCAGCAATAAAATATTTCAGTTAAAACTTGAAGACCGATTAAACCATATTTTGTACAAGTTGATTTCCTCAAACCATATATTAATATGTGCTCCAGAAATTGTTTGATTTTGGTCTCGAATCAAAATGTTTACACAACATTTCTTTTCTCTCTATGTACATGTAGTTTAGTCATAGTCTGGTCTGTCTGATCAGATGTTCAATCGTGTTTGTACAATATGACTCAATATGAAGAATGATTAAAAATACATACATCAACTGGAAAATAAAGAAAAATGGATTTTGGTACTTTGTGTATTTGTTTTTATATGCGCGTCATTAGACATGATCGTATAATGTGCGAGAGTGAGTTTTGTGTGTCTGTCTGTCTGTTCATTTAATAAAATTTGTTGTCAGTTCCAAGCTATGAATCAGTACCAAACTTTGAGTACTGGTACACCTTACACATATTTATTCTGAGGTCCATGACACTGGGGTCCCAAAATGCAGAAATCATTCAACATTTGGTGTCTGTACGATATCTCCAGTTCCAGGATCTTCATTGGTACCAAACTTTGTGTATACCTTTTCTGTGAGGCAAAGAGGAACCCTAGGTCAAAGGCCGAGATGACTGTTGCCCAAACATTATGAAATAATTGAAAATTGGTATGTCCATGCTGTAACTCCAAAGATGTGGATTGTGATGAAAATGAAGGTTTATCTCAAACTCGCGGCAAAGAAGAAGTCCATTGATTTTAATGTATATCTTTTGTCAATCTTCAGCTCCAGGTCATGGATTGGTATCCTACTTAGGTACCCTGTTGAGTGATAATGGTTAAGGAAGTTCCAGACAGTTCCCAAAATAAATGTCATTTTTGTTATATTTTGGCAAGAGGTAGAGTAGACCTTCAACATTCAGAGTAAAGAATAAAATTAAAGGGTCAGCAGGCTCATTTTTGCATAATCTGTAAATAATTATAGTCTACTGTAAGGATTTAACCAGAATCGGAAAATCTAATTGCATATATGTGGTCCTTTAATTTGGTCAGAAAGGTGCATGGTACCATATTTTGATTTATTCACAAAAAATATTGATTGATTTTCATTTATTGATTTATTCAAAAAATTATTATTTCTCCAATTTTCTGATCTCATAAATATGATCATCCCACACTGATGGATAGGGAAATTGTCCTTTATTCGAGCTGGAGTATCTATGGTGCACTGATAAGTGAGTTCAGCTGGTCTGATATCCTGTGCATAGAGTGATAGGCATCAACTGAATTATATGCCAGTAAAACCTATTTTAGTTAAAATTTTAAGACCAATTATTTTGCATATATATTCTAGATTTTCTCAATTTATCTGGTGATAAAAATTACACACATGAACTGGAAAATAAGGAAAAATCTACTTAACATGAATTTTAGTACAACTTGTTTTTGTATGCTCATCATTAGAAAAAGTTGTATACTAGTAAATGTGCAAGAGCGAGTTTTGTCTGTCTGCACAATAAAATTTGTTGTCTGTTCGTTATGCAGTTCCAAGCTATGGATCAATAAAAATCTTTGAGTTTTTCATGCCCATTGGGCAAAGAGGAAGATTATATTCATTTTGCTGCCAAAGGTCCAGGACACTGGCACAAAAATGCAGAAATCATTTAACATTTATCTCCAATTCCAGGGTCTCGATTGATACCAAACTTTGGGTATACAGTACCTTACCTGTATGGCAAAGAGAAACTCAATCTGTTTAAGGTCAAGATCAATGTTGCCCAAAAATCATGAAATAATAGAAAATTGGTACCGGTATAACGATGCAGTAACTCCAGAGATCTTGGCAATAAAGGAGCCTATTGATTTTAATGTATGTCCCTTGTGTATCTCCAGCTCCAGGTAATGGACTGGTATCATACAGTGGGTACTGTATCCTTGCTGAATGGTCATGATTAAAGAAGGGTCTATAATACGTGTGCAACACCTTTTCCCAATGCATCTGGTGATGACTGATGTCGGCCCTCTATTGAGCAGCCAAGCCCCAGGGGTGACAATGCCCGAGTCTGAGATTGGTTAAAAAAACCCAGACACCTAAATCTCACATCGGGCTGCCCGCCACCATTTCCCACGGAATCGGGTCAATATTGAAAGTATAGATGCTCAATGGCAAGCGGATTTCATTGATATGAGAACCTTCACCACTCGCTCAATCATAATCAGTATCTTGACCTGCATTGATATCCTGTTGAAGTAATATGCCTGGGTTGTACCCATCTATAAGAAAATGGGGAAGAATCTCGTTGCATTCAAGTGCATCTTCTAGATGGGGAGCAAGCCGTTATATTCGAAGGCACAGCATTCCTCAAACTTTTTCAGCAGTATCTAAACGCCCAGAAGGTGTTCTTTCACACGTACAATGTTACCAAGGCTCCAGTCGGCGAAAGCTTTAATCTGACATTTAAATGCTGCAAGAACAAATATTTCACCTATAAGAATACAAGGAGGTACATCAATGTCCTCGTCCAGCTTGTCGAGAGTTACAATCGTGCCCATCACTGGATTAATTCATAGAGATCCCATGTGTCTGTCACTGAATGCAACAAAGCCCAAGTTTGTGATGTCCTGGAACAGATTTGCAAGGCCTGAGCAGTAGCGTGTGAACCGTAATGCCTGCCTTATCTCTGCCATACTTTTTACCCCTCAGGCATTTTGCCCGAATGATATTGTCGTCGTCGTCAGCGTCGTCTGTCTATCCGTCTGTTCTCTCAAATGGTACATTGTGTGACTTTTTTTGTGCAACATTGTAACGTGTTTGCAACAGTGTAACGATCGTCAACAACAATAAAACATTGTTGAGAATTCGTTACAATGCTGCACAGTTACCCCTTCTCAAAAGCCACTGTTTTTGCATTAAAGCTTCCCTTCTATTACAAACCGCCATTATTCTCCTCTGGAGATCTCATTTGCAAAAGAATTAAAAGAGTTAACTCCCCTGATCCTGGGTTACCCAGGCAACGTGTTCCACGCATGCGCCCTTTGATCCCTGATTCTTCATATTTTCCTTTTGCAAGCCAGCGTAGCTGACATGTTTGGAAGATCTCTGCTGTGAATCTAGCGTAGTAAAAGTATATTTAGAGTAGGAAGGTATTGGTAAGCATTATGTCTGATGTAGCCACTCCTTTGTCTCGACATTCTGATCGTTGTACTGTATGCCAAACTTACAGGTCGCTTGCAGATCGACACTCGTCGTGCCATCTTTGCCGACCGCAAATTTGTACACAAAACAACCCGTGCAGTGAATGCGTGGACTGGGACGACGCAGTTTGGCATAGGTATTCTACCTTCATGCAGTCTACGGCTATAGCTACATCTGTAAACGTCGACCGACTGAAAGGAAAAGAAGAGCTGCGGCCCAGCGTTTCTTACAGGGAATTCAAGCCTCAAATTTGAATCCCAGTCATATAGATTTGACGACCGTAAAGATCATTCCGATACGGACCCTAAACATAAGATGACGGCCCATGTCAAACTTTCTGATCCGGACCCTCTACATTTAGATACCTTCTCATCCCGGATCCGGACATCATCATCCCGAAGTCCGGACTCCCCGGTCGAACTAGAGATGGAATCAGCTCCGAAGTCGGACTCTACAACTAAAGTAAAGAAACCGGCCACGGTACAGCTCAAAGCCCGGGATCCGGAACATCAACTTCCCGGAAAATCGAGCCGGAATGCAGACCGGGACCCGGATAACTGAGAACATTCCCGTAATCCGGACACTCGAACTACGGAGGACCGGAACGACCATACAAGGCACACAACCCGGAGTTCCGATCATCATCATTCCAGGGATAAAGATCGCCTTCCCCGTCCCGGACGTCGCTCCCGTAGCCCGGATCGTCGGCGAATCGAAAATACGGATCGAGAGAGGAACCGGAATCCGGACTCGGATTTTCGGCGTTATCATCACCATTCTCGGATAGAAGATCGAGATCGAGAGACGGCCAGACATAGAAGCCGGGAACCCCGGGAGAAATTTATCCGGACGAGTCCCCGTTATCAACCACGTTCCCGTAGTCCACCCAGATATCGGCGACAGAGTCCTTTATGGCCAGGGTTTGGAAATCGGAACTTATCTTCTCTGGGTCCACGTCAACCTCGTCGTAGATCACGCTCTCCAAGACGACACCAGCCAACAGAGACGATTGGACGTCAGGCACAAGTTGGAAAATCTACGCAAAAAGATTCTTCCAAAAACCGGACTACCTCCCCGAAACGGAAACGGACTTTGCGGGAATCTGACGCAATCCACTGCAGTTTAGCTGTTCTTTCATCACCACAGAAGCGTAAAGAGAGAACACGCACAGAGACGTTGCCGACAACCACGCCGTTGCCCCAGACGCAAATTTCAGATAAATCTTCGGAGAGTGAGAGAAGTCAGAGATCCCGATCAGCCTCAACTTCCCCACCACCAAAACGGAGACGTAGTCGTTCACCTTCGGCAGATTTGTCCGTATCACCACCACCGGAGTCTGACTCTGATTCGGACAAGAAAGAAGCTATTCCGTTCAAGACCAAGATGGCGGCGATTTATAAGCTCAAACCTAACATCGCCCGACCTTCTGAAGATGAGAAGTCCCAGGCTCAAAAGAAAAAGCGTTTAACGGCAGCCTCTACTTCTGCTAAAGATCTACCCCTTGTAAACCAGGGCGACCCGACAACCTTTCCCCCATCTCCGGAGTGGAAAAGATTATTGGACCAGTACGAGGAAAATAAGCTGACTTCCAATGCTGTATACCCTAAACGTCCGGGAGTCTTCAAACCTTATATACTTCACAACAGGTTACTACCAGATAAACCGGCACGTGTAGATGGTGACATCAGCACTATTTCTTTGACACCGAAACCGTCCATCATCGACCTCCCCGTCTTACAGGCATTACAGGTTGAGGAGATGATGCTACATCAACACCGGATAACCTCTTACACCGACTATTTCATCGCTGGAATGAAAAATCTCATTAAGGAAATTGGCGAACGCCCTCAACAGAAGGAAGCCGTTCCCATCATGACAAATGAGGTCGATTTTTTGTGGGGATTCCTCGACTCCTTAGACAGAGCCAACGCCCACATCATGCAGACTGCCGCTTTCTCCTTTTCTACAGTACTTCAAGCAAGGAGATCGGCTCATTTAAAACAACTGAAGACAGACGTTACACCTCATGCTAAGACGACATTACTACAGCAACCCTTCGCCTCAGACATGTTGTTTAACGATGCCATCCAGACTGTCAGATCAGAGGTTCAAGACGAGAGATCTTCCCGACTTCAGGACAGAACTTTACCAAGACCACCAAGAGCGACCAGCCCAAACGTGGCAGCTTTCGAGGTAAAGGCAAACGACGTGGTGGACCTCAGTTCCAGCCCCCGGCCACTAGGGGACGGGACTCCGGACACCGTAACTAATCAACTGATACCTCCATCCAATCTCATCATTCCTCCATTTCATCAATTTCAGCATCCGGTCGTCGGAGGACGTCTGCAGACGTTTTGGCAGAATTGGGAGTCCATTACCAACGACAGGTGGGCCATAAGAACCTTAAGGGACGGATTTCATCTCACATTCCTCAAGTTCCCACGTCTCATCAGGTATCCACAGCCCCCGAAATTCCCGATTCGACCAGAACATCTGCAGACCTTAATCTCTTCAGTTCAGATGTTAATCAAGAAACAAGCCATACGAGAGCTCAGCCAAGACGAAGACACTCCCGGGTTTTACAGTCCAGTGTTCCTCGTCCCAAAGAAGGGCTCCGATCAACTGCGCATGATCATAGATCTCCGACGTCTAAACAAAGACCATCTAGCGACGCCTCCAAGGTTCAAGATGCCGTCCATTCCTTCCTTGCGGTCCCGACTCCCACTGAAGACTTGGATGGTATCCATCGACCTTCAAGACGCCTATCTTCATATTCCCATTTACTCACCTCATCGACGTTATCTTCGTTTCGCCATTGCCGGAAGGAGGTTCGAGTGGCAGGTTCTTCCTTTCGGCATATCCATCGCCCCGTGGTGTTTCACCCGCATCACTCAGCCCATCGTTTCATTTCTTCACCTACGGGGCATCAACATCGAGATTTACATAGACGACATCCTGCTGTGGTCCGTGGACGAGAATCTTCTCAGCGCCCAAACAGATTTTGTTCTTCAGGTCCTACGTCAGATTGGCTTCATCCCTTACCCGGAAAAATCAGAACTACAACCGGCTCAACAGAGGCATCACAGAGGAACATTCATCGATTCTCAGAGGGGCATTATCCTACCGCCGGAAGATCGATGGAACAAAATCCAACAAATAAGGAGACAATTCTTATCGTCACAATACCAACCCTTGCAGCAGTGGTAGGTACTACTAGGGCTGCTAACTTCAACACAGGATTTGACACCGTGGGGCCGACTACAGGTACGACATCTACAATTCCATGTCCAACCGTTCCTACGAATGGAAACAGACAACCCGATGGTGCCAGTACCACAAAATCTCCATGCACATCTCAGATGGTGGCAGCATCGACTCAATGTGATGATCGGAGTACCATTTCGTCCGCCTCATCCAGACCGCTATCTTTTCACAGATGCATCGCTAACGGGCTGGGGAGCCCACATGGGGGACTGGGAAGTTGCCGGACGCTGGTCCCAAGAGGAAGCCCAGCTTCACATCAATGCCCTCGAGATGTCGGCCATCATTCATGCTGTCCAACACTGGCTACCTCACATATCCCAGTCATCTCTCCTAGTGGCCACAGACAACATGACAGTAACAGCGTATGTGAACAAGCAAGGCGGCACGAGATCACATCAACTATTTCTGAAGACATTGGACTTACTACAGCTAGCTCAGCTACATCGATCCACATACGAGCACGGTATATACCGGGGAAACTCAACATTCTGGCATGATGCCTTGTCCAGACCAGACAAGATCCTGCAGACGGAGTGGATGCTACACCCGCAGGTTTTTCAGAGCGTAGCACAGATTTGGGGTCAACCTCAACTAGACCTATTTGCACAACAAACAGATAGCATGCTTTGTCAGCCCAGTCCCAGATCCGCAGGCCCTAGCCGTAGATGCGCTGTCTTTGGACTGGAACGGCCTACTAGCCTACGCCTTCCCTCCTATAGCCTTGATTCAGATGATCCTCAAGAAAATTTCAGAGGAACGATGTATCATCGTCATGATAATCCCGTGGTGGCCTCAACGACCTTGGTTCCCGCAATTACTACTGCTACTCACAGACACGTCTCGTCGACTACCAGTGTGGCGAACTCTTCTCAGCCAGCATCGCCAGGGAGTTGTCCACGAGAATCCGTCCTGGATGAACTTACACGCCTGCAGACTATCGAGCATTCCCTCAGAACAAAAGGATTTTCAACAGAGGTTGCACAAACGATGGTCAATGACAACAGGAAATCAACCAATCAAGTATACCAATCAAAATGGAAGTATTTCAGAACGTGGTGCAGAGACAATCAGCTTAATCCCGATTCTGCCTCTCTACCTATAATTGCTGATTTCCTCTTCCATCTACATAGAGACAGACACTTCCAGCACAGTACGATAGAGGGTTATCGATCTGTCCTATCTAGAGTTTTACGTCTATCCATCAACTTAGATATTGGACAAGACAAGGACATTTCGTCACTCCTTAGAGCCTTCGCCCTCCAATCCCGACGAGCACAACAATTACTTCCAAAGTGGGAGCTTGGTGTGGTATTGAACCACTAGCGGATGCAACTATAAAGGCAGTATCCTACAAGACGGTCTTCCTGATGTCGTTCGCACTAGCAACTAGAATCTCCGAACTTCATGCCCTAGAAAGGAAATCACTAAAGTGGACTCAGGACTGGTCAAGAATCTCATTACGTCCCACCCCGGAATTCCTTGCTAAAAACGAACCAACGCTTCCTGGACCACACGCTAAACGTCTCTACGACATCCCGGTGTTATCCAATGTGTTGGACTCGAACCTGGGCGAGGACAGATGTCTGTGCCCAGTTAGGGCATTACGTCACTACATTCATCGTACAGACCCTGATAGAGGCACCAGACGTCTGCTATTTTTATCTCTGAAACCTAATGCTACAGCGGATATCACTAAGAACACCATAGCCTCATGGTTGAAGAAAGTTATTCAGTGGACGTATGAACTCGCAATCGACAGTCCTCCCCTACTGTCCTCGGTGTCATCGCATGAAATTCGTGCACTGGCTACGTCTTGGCCTCTTAACAAGAACTTATCCGTCACTGACATCGTCAACGCATGCGCATGGCGATCAAACTCTACATTTATCAATCATTACTTGGGAGATTTATCCATTCAGGCAGATGGAGTGGCTACATTGGGCCCACTAGTGGCTGCCCAACATGTAGTCCTTTAATTCAGACCAAGAAGAAGAGGGGGGAGCTGAAAAGATCAAGACAAGAGCACTCTGGGTAAGCGCATCTTCATCCTAGGGCCTTACGAGGAGCGGCAAGACGCACTATAGTCGAAAGACACCATTTTGGCAAACGATCTATAGTGACGGATCGGATCCATCCACCTCACTAAGTCGTCTTGCGTATCTCCTCATAATGCCTATTCGCCTGTCATAACGGCTTGGTTTTATTATGTCGTTTTACATTAAATACAGAGTTCAACTCAGTTACGTGTTCCGCATGCCTGCGATATGACTTAAATCGACCGGCGACCCAACCTCCTCTGTTGGTAGTCTGGCGGTTTGTAATAGAAGGGAAGCTTTAATGCAAAAACAGAGAACATTTAAAAACAATGTTTGTGTTTTTTATTAAAGCAAACCTTCTATTACAAAGGATGCACCCAACCCTACCTCCCCGCATGCCTTGGTCGTTATTCAACACGCCAACTACTGCGGCAGGAAAATATGAAGAATCAGGGATCAAAGGGCGCATGCGTGGAACACGTTGCCTGGGTAACCCAGGATCAGGGGAGTTAACTCTTTTAATTCTTTTGCAAATGAGATCTCCAGAGGAGAATAATGGCGGTTTGTAATAGAAGGGAAGCTTTAATAAAAAACACAAACATTGTTTTTAAATGTTCTCTTTTTAGTGGAAATCTACATTAAAAAGACACTTTTTTTAAAGAAAAAACATCATTTCTTTTTGAGGAATGAAATCGTTTCTTATAGAGAAATTGCATATTGAAAAGGGTATCTTACTATGAAGAATCACCTTTTCAATATACAAGAAAGAAAGAAAAAACTGTGTTCACAGTGTATTATTTGTGTGTACTAGTGTCTTCCGTCTGTCCGCCTGTCCATCTTTCTTGTGGACACGATATCTCAAGAAGGGTTATAGCCAGGCATTGTTTAATTCGTACCATGTATGCATCTGATAAAAGGTCAGAAGCCTATTGAAAATGACCGACCTTGACCTAATTTATCAAGATCAATTCCTAGTATTTGCTGTATTTTTTTAAGGATTAAGCTATGGTCTCCAAATTCATATTACATATGCATCTGGTAATTGAAACCTATCCCAGTTGACTGACCTTGACCTATTTTTTTCAAGGTCATATACTGTTTTTATGATATAACATGAAGAAATATAGCTAGGCTTTCCAAATCAATACTACGTATACATCTGGCAATTGTCAAGAGTGTGCCAAAGATGACTGATTTTGACCTATTTTATCCTGGTCAGATTTTTTTCGTACAATATTTTACGAAGGATTGTATCTACATTGTCCAAATTTATACCACATATGCCTGGACCTGAAGTCTATTGAATATCACTGACCTTTTATAAAGGTCAAATTATATTTTTTAAGTCTAAGATCTCCGAATTCATGTTTCATGTGCAATTAAGTTAGAATAGACCAGAAAATTGTTGAAGATGTCTGGCCTTGATCTACATTTCCAAGATCAAATTACTTGATTTGATTATGAGCTAAAAAGAAGAGTATATAGAGTTAAAAAATTGGCCATGCTCTACCAGAACCTCAGTGCAAAATTGTCCTCATCAATTAAGGCCTTGGCAAAAGCTGATCTGGCTCAACGTCCAATGTATCTATAGAATGGGAGAACTACACTCAACCCCACTAGATCACATTTTTGTTAACCTATAGGCTACATGATGTCAAAGTTCTAAAAATACATTTTGTGCAATGCATGACTGCTGAGTGTAGACAATAACTGATAGCCGATGGGTATTGGAGCTCATTGGGCTATTTCTCGGGACTGACCCTACCTGCTATCGTTTGGTAACCCCCATGCTGAAGACAGAGATGTGCTGGTGTATCACTGGGCCAAAGCCACGTTGTGGGTTTAAGTTGTTCTGACAGTGTTTTGTTGTTGTTAAAAAGATGAGTTGTTGAATAAGAAAATGACTTCTCACCCAACACCCTGTCTTGTAAAATAGGTTACGAGCACAAGCAATTTGGGCTAAAAATGCTTGAACAGAAATGTGGGATTCCAATTCCAATTTTAAACTACGTTTTACTGTTATAAGCCAGCCAATCAGCGAGCTGGGAAAGTAGCCAACTATGTGACCTAAGATGGGGACACTTGTAATTATCCGGTGTTCCAGAAATAAACCAATGGAAGAGCTCTGCAATGAAATACAGAGCTAAAGAAATGATCCCACAGACCAAATATATGCTTCGGCCTACCTTAAGAGCAGCCATTACAGGTCAAACTTTTGACGAGCGGAGGTCGCGGTCATGCAGTTATAGTTTCAAAAGCGAAGAGTGGGATGAGAAACGAGAGTTTGAGATGGGGGCCGGTAAATTGTGGTTTAAAAATACCATGACTATTCTGCACGAAACATTGGCATCCCGTATGAACATGCCCTTGATCTACTACTCCCTCAGTGCACGTATCCATGGAACTACAGCGATCAGGAACCTGTTCACAATAGGAGCTTATTCACCACCGCATGTCCACTCTTAGGGGCTGCATTGGCATTACAAGCGTCTAGTCCGTCATTCATAATCCAGCCGTCGTCCATTAGAGAATATCCGCGTCCATAATCCAAAGACCTATTCCATTTCCATATAACAGTATTAGCACCAAATTCAAAAAGACAAAGTATACATAAACATAGGCTTGTTTCCTGCAAGAGAGAAGCGGTCAACAGTTTTCAATGATGCCGGCAAGACATCATGATGTTCCAAAATATCAAATCCGTATCGCTGATCAGTATTCTTAATCCATAATATTCGTTATAGAGTCATCATCTAAAAATGATGTACCTCAGTCACGCTTTGATTGTGACTGTTCATATGAGTACCATGAGGATCTTGAAGTACATGGGCTCATACGGCCCCTAGCCCCGGGTTAAGCGGAATTAGACACATGTTACGAAACGTAGCGCCATAGATCTTGCACGCTACGTTCGTATTTATCCCAGTAGCTCACTCGGAAGCTAGCTTTGCTTTACTATGATGAAGTACACCTGCCGTATAGGACAGTGTGTGACATTGAAGAGGATACCTCTTTTGTGAAATTCGAGATAAGGTTTGAAGATTTAAACTCTACATTTTATAAATAAATATATTTGATAATTATAGTATTGACAGGTGATCGTTTTCAGTGTATAAGACTTGTATTCATGTGTGAGCTGTTCAAGTTCAGGGGGTGTGATTTACTGACTAGAGCTGTTTCCTATAGCGTTTGTATGTGGAGTTCAAGATGAACTAAGCTCAGAGAGTATTTTAGTAACCGGATGCTTGACCGAACGCTGACTGTCCCTAGTCACTGGTAGTTTCCTGAGTTAGCCCGAATCAACGACTCCAGGTTTGAGTGTGAGTGATTTAGGGTTTAGCGTCGCGTTCAGCACTATTTAGGCCATATAACGACGATATGACTAACTACAATATGATTAGCTGGACATGTGCGACTATCCATGTACAGCCATCATGTAGAGGAAATTAATCTTTCCCGTGTGGCAACAGACATGGTACAAAACTCATATTGCTCAACCACTTGGGGGCATCAACGACTCCAACGTGAGCGCTTGCTCGACCACGTATCTACCAAAAAAGGTGTGGATTCCTCCCACGGACGTACGTGTATGGCTGGATGAATGACAGTTAGCGAAACAGACAACATGACGTGCCAGGAAGCCCGGAGTATGAAGTATTGTGGAGCATGCTGGGAGGCCTTCATCGTGAAGCAGAACTGCTTTTGGCTGATAAAAGTAGGTCAACAATTACATGGGAGATGATACGGGCACATTTGGTGCCTGCATGTGTCTCAACAAACGAAAGTGAATGGATAAGTCTGAGATGGAGGCCATTCGTCAGATACCAAATGAAACTGTGAGTACCTAGCAGCAGATTTTGGGACATAGCTTTCCGAGCCTACCTGGTAGAGAAACGTATTACGTGCTTATGAGAAATCCCTTGATGACAAGAAGTTGGCTCGGAAGATTATTCTTAATAAACGTGCAGACATTATGGACGATGCTATGAAATATATGGAGAACTAGCGATCCTTGTCTTGAACTATTATCCACCATGTTCTTAGATGTGCCAGTTCCTATGGTGATAGATGCATCTTAAAAAATCGTCTAGTTTCAGCCTATTCACGAGGAGAGGCTGACTCCACTGGAAGTGTGAGAGGGACGACAGGATTTCCGAACATTGGCAAGGTGATAGACGAATTTCAAGAGGTTTTTGACGAAGTCAAAAAGCACCCGGGCCTGGAAACAGCTCGGGGTAGAATGTAAGATACGAGAGATGATGCGCCCATTGGACAGCGTGCATACAGAATACCATTGACAGCATGTTGTAAAGAATCAGATAAAGGAGGTGATACAGGCAGGTGTGATTCGTAAACCCTCATCACCATGGGTGTCACCTTTTACACTTGTACAAAAGAAAGATGGTTCTATCAGGTTCTGCATTGACTTCCGAAAACTGAATTCGGTAACCAAGAAAGATAGCTATCCATTACATTTGGTTTCCGACATTTTTTACTCTATGCCCGGTGTTTACAGCATTGGACCTTAAGTCCGGATATTGGCAAATTACAAGCGTCTAGTCCGTCATTCAGAATCCAGCCGTCGTCCATTAGAGAATATCCGCGTCCATAATCCAAAGATTAGTACCTGTCGCACCGAAAGATATTGAAAAAACTGCAATTATATGTTCGGAAGGTCTTTTTGTGTGAGTTTCCATGCCTTTTGGTTTTTGTAACTTGGGTGCATTTTTTTGTGAGGGCCACGTATAATATTTTCCGTGATTATATTGGTAAGTTTGTTTTTGTATACGTTGATCATATTGTCATTTATTCACATAACGAAAATAAGCATGCTATAGATTTGAGACTGGTATTAGACAGGCTTTTAGAGCACAATTTGGAGTTCAAGAGGAGGAAGTGTTTTCCCCAAAAATGGCAGATCTGTTAGGGCATCACATTTCACAGTCTGGTGTTTCCTCAGAAGATAAGTAAGTTCAAGCTATTCGTGATATGCCACCCCCTACATCTGTTGGTGAAATCTGATCTCTGCTTGGATGTCTGGTTATTATCGAGCATGTATTCTCAATTACGCCAACCGTGTGGAGCCTCTCGTGTCACTCACGCGAAAGCATGTGAGGTTCAAGTGGAGACAGCCCCAACAAGATACCTTTGACGAAGTTAAACGCATCTTATGCAGTGATGTTGCTTTGGCTTATCCAGATCTACAAGTTGTACACTGACGCATCTAACTACGCAGTAGGGGCCATTCTGGTTCAGGAAGTTGATCATGGTATTGATAAGGCTATTCAATACATTTGTGCCACTTTGAAAGACAGCCATTAAATTGGCCGGTCAATAGAAAGAAGTATAGATGCCATAATATATGCATTGCAAAACTGAGACCCTACATGTACGGTGCGGACCTTGTTGTTTACACTAACCATAATCCTTTGGAAAGCTTGGGAGGTCGGAAAAACCAAAGTCCAGCGTTGGGCAGTCTTGCTAGCTGAGTAATTGAGTATGTCAAAGGCAGTCGGAATATTCAGGCTGATATGCTATCACGACTTCGTGCACGGACGGAAGTTGCCACCTTTGCCACGGAAGATTACATTACTCCATCAGACGTCGTCAACGCTCATCTATTTACATCAAATGAGTGATTTGTTCGAGCTGATCTGTCACCACAGCTCCCGAGCTAGCGTATCTGATTCCGCTTAAGCCGGTGCTAGAAGCCGTGTGTATACTTCATAGTCTCCACATGAACATCTGCAATGAAAGCGCGGCTGAGATACTAATGCCACGTCCGAGAATCCACCTTATTCTCGGGACTGAATGCGAGGTTCCGAGGGAAACTTTCCTGTGGTTGCTTTTTAGTCGCCAGACGTCGTCAGTTTTCCCCACCTCTTGCATATCACTCCAATTTATTACCTGTATATGGTAGGATTCTGCTGGTGGACTATTAGTTCCCGATGCTCGCCCTCTCTACATGTCATTCAACAAATATATGTAGGTTTATTGTTTTGGTGGGAAATTTAAGCCGTACGACGTCGGGCATTACTGGTTAGTTTTTCTGAGTATTCTTGTATTATTATCAGATGTGTTATTTCTTTGGGCGGATCTGTCATCACAGGTCCCGAGCTAGCGTATCTAATTCTGCTTGAGCCGGTGCTAGGGGCCGTGTGTGTATTTCATAGTCTCCGCATGAACAGCTGCAATGGAAGCGCGGCTGAGATACTAAGGCTTCGTTCGAGAATCCACCGTATTCACGGGACTGAATGTGAGTTGCCGATCGTAGCTTTCATGTGGAGTCATATGGTTGCTTCTTAGTCGCCAGACTTCGTCATTTTTGTTTAACCTCTTGCATATCCCTCCAATTTATTACCTATATATGGTAGGATTCTGCTGGTGAACTGTTAGTCCCCGAGGCCTGCCCTCTCTACATGCCATTCGACAAATATATGTAGGTTTATTGTTTTGGTGGGAAATTCAAGCCGTATGACGTCGGGCATTATAGGTTAGTTTTTCTGAGTATTCTTGTATTTACCAGGTTTACCTCGTGTTGAGGCGTTTACTCCATGGGGCGTCCTCGATGCTCATCCATTAGCATCATATGAGCTATTTGTTTGAGCTGATCTGTCAGTACAGCTCCCGGTGCTAGGGGCCGTGTGTATACTTCATAGTCTCCACATGAACAGCTGCAATAAAAGCGCGGCTGAGATACTAAGGCTACGTCCGATAATTCACCGTATTCTCGGGTCTGAATGTTGGTGCCGAGGGAAGGTTTCCTGTGGAGTCATATGGTTGCTTTTTAGTCGCCAGACAGCGTCCCTTTTCCCACCTCTTGCCTATCGCTCCAACTTATCATGTTGCTAATCTGTCTCTTCGCAACATTCGAACGGAACGTACTGATCTCATGAGTTAGTTCTATATAGTTTCCACCATCTGACTTTTCAGATTGAGCGTGCTAGATCCTATGTACCTGAACCTAACCGAATTCGTCGAGGTTTATTGTATTTTGTAGGTGATATCGGTACTGCCCTTCTTTGGGTGGCTAGTGCGAGAGAGGTGGAATGCCTTCTGCAGCTGATTCAAACCACGCTCATGGCTGCTAACGGTATTTCTCCAACGAATTTGCTACTGGAATACGACATTCTTTTGATGAGATCACCATGAATAGAGATAGAATTAATCAACTTCCGTCTGCAGTTGTTAATATTACCCAACATGTGAATGATTTTATCCATTTTGTCAAGGTCACGCAAGAACAGGAATGGCAGCGTCAGTAGTAGTGTAAACCCTTTACGAGTCAACTTGGCCTACTTTTTTGTTCCCCCCGGGCCGTATTGTGGAGGAACTTGGAGGTCACGGGAGGGGATTCCCCAGTGGGGGTTTCCCCATGACGATCACGTGATCAAGGCATGTCCCGACTTGTTCTGGGTTGTACAGTTCTGCCATACGGAGGATGGGTACTAGTATTTCGCTGACGTCCTAGTAATAAACATAATCTATAGGTATTGTGGCGGCTGTGGTGGGGTGGTGGATGGTGGGTTTAAGATGGCGGCTGTGGTGGTGGTGGGTGGGTGGTGGGTTTAAGATGGCGGCTGTGGTGGTGGTGGGTGGGTGGTGGGTTTAAGATGGCGGCTGTGGTGGTGGTGGGTGGGTGGTGGGTTTAAGATGGCGGCTGTGGTGGTGGTGGCTGGGTGGTGGGTTTAAGATGGCGGCTGTGGTGGTGGTGGGTGGGTGGTGGGTTTAAGATGGCGGCTGTGGTGGTGGTGGGTGGGTGGTGGGTTTAAGATGGCGGCTGTGGTGGTGGTGGGTGGGTGGTGTGTTTAAGATGGCGGATTGTAGAAAAACGTATAAAAGGAGGCGATTTTTAGGGGTGGGGTGTATTCATTGCACTACCCTGCGGAGCACTCTGACTGACCTGACCTGACCAGCCTGCCTACCTGCTTCACCTCTAGCCTGCTTCACCTCTAGCCAGCCAGCCAGCCTGCCTGATTGACCTGACCAGCCTGCCAGCCAGCCACCAGCCTATTACACCGTTTTTCATCAGTCTGAGCCTACAGTCATCCCAGGAAGTGAAGCTTCAAAAGTATCGTGTTCGCCTCATTGATGACATGCAGCTGACCAGTATCACTCAGTAACACCAATCAACACCGTACAAGTATGTAATATAAATTATTTTTTAATAATATCTATGCCAGGAAATCCCCCCCCCCTCCCCCTTCTTCGTTTTGCTATGTCACAAAAAGTGCTCGAATTACTTATTTCTAAATTATTTCATCACGAACCCAACTAAGGTTAGCAAGTATACATATTTTACGATATAGTCAATAACTGTGAGCACATAAGACGTTCTGGTTGATGAGATCTGAATTTTTGAAGTTTGGCAATTTTCTGACTTCGAGCTTCGAATATCCGCCGCCATATTTGTTGGAAGCCGGTCGGGTGTTCGTTTGTCATGATGGAAAATCATTAATTAATCATATTTTGAGATATATTTCTCAACACAACCTTATATTCATTGAAAATATAATTGTTCAGGCTTACATTGCTAACTGGTTTGCTGCCTTTGAGGTAATATTTGTTTCGGCAGTTGTTTCCGCCCATGCGATGAGAAAATATGCCTGAAAAAAAAATGTCTAGTTTTGTGTCCGCTCCACAGACATTTTACACCAAATAGTTCAACTCATGGACACCAATATACATATATTGCGACCAGTCTATGATACAGTGCCACCCCAGTGTCGAGCATTTATTGTCCAGTTTGCACAAGCAAAGAAAAATCACGAACGTTCATCGAACGTCATCGGTGGGGACCTTCATGTGATCTTCCGCGGTATATGAATCACTTACATTTGAATGCATGAATTAGTTTGATATAATTTTGTTGGGTGTGGATGGTTTAAAAGAGTGGAAATATTCCGTACAGGTCTGTTTTATGTAACAAACGCTAAGAAAAATGGCTACCCAAGGTCAATTTCTCCGGCTTCCCCGGATAATCGCGCCAGCCAAACCACAGCCCCATCTATACGCTTTGATGCAAGGGAGACAACTCAGACTAGGCCAATTTCTCTTGTCGGCAAAGGTAATCTCCCTGATTCGCACATTTCTATCTGTTTTGCGTGTTTTGGGTGGTGGAGTTTTTTTTATGGATTTTACTATGAGCTATGAGATTGTAGAATACGATGGGAAAAGCTATGAAATGTTTTTTTAAGTACCGGCTAGGCTTGTAAATAGATGCATATAGACCCATATATACTCATATACTGGGATATTAGCCCGATGTATGTATAAATCCATACGGGGTGGACATGTTGGAGTCTAGGTGGAGCACTAGTGGCCCGATTGGGTAGAGTGAGGTCTTATTTTAAAGCTCTCGGGGAAATAAATAAATAAATAATAATAAAAAAAATAAAAAAATCGGCGAGTAGTAGACAAAGGGGAAATTGGGAAGTGCTCACCATGCCCCAGAATACTTCAAGGTGATATGCATAGGCCTATGTAAGATGTAATCTACTTCACATTTTAGTAGTATAAAAAGCGCAAGTCCTATTGACCTTACCCCTCCAAAGAAAATCGTGACCGATTCATTGTCAAAATCGGCTCTATTTTACAGGAGTATATACGATCAGGATGAGGCGACGTGACCGATCGAGATCTCCCTTGGCGCGTGAGAATGTGAGAAGCGAACACGACTTTCCTGAGGATCCAGCTGTGCCTCCCGCTGACGCCTTGCCCGAATACCACCCTGTGAGTGATATATATCGGCGCCATTGGAGCACCATCCGACGATGTTTCCACCGTCATCGCCCTATTCAAGACTTGTATAATTTCCGGCTACAGGACCTCACGTATCTTCCTAACTATGCCGAGAACATTTTCAGAGACCAAGTGACAGCATTCAAAGTGAATATGACATTCGGCTATATTCTACGGCACAAAGAGACGGACCAGGTACGGTATTTTTACCCGAGCAATAATACCTATGTGTTTGACAAGCCATTCACCATCATCAATCATGCGTCACTGGAGCCCCTCGTCGACCAACTGACTACGTTGGACCCATTGGAATGGGCCCGGTTGCAACGCCCCAATACCAAGTGGACTGTGGAAATGGTCACCAACGTGACATTTTTCGTGACCAAAATGAGAGATCATCCGATCGGTGCTCCTGTACTACTACCCCCTTGGCTGCTCAATCGAAAAGGACTGTATGCATTAACACAAGGCGCAAAGGGACCCTACAAAGACCAGAAATGTCTGTTCCGGTGTTTAGCCATTCATTTGAACGAGTGTAACCCCAAGTCTTGTGATAGAGTGGCCAATATCTATTGGAGACAATATTTACAGGAACAAGGCCTAGATCCGCGGCACTTCCGGGGAGTCCCTTTTAAGAATTTGGATGTCGTGGAGTCCCTGTTCAACGTCAATATCTTTGTGTACCGTTTACTACGGGAAGAGAAGGAGGATGAAGAGGAGAGTCATGACACATTTGTGGCTGAATTGGTGCATCGGTCTTCAGAACGGTATGCTTCCACCATGAAAGTCAACATCTTTGACGACGGCGGGGTGAATCATTTTTCCCTGATCTATGATATGAGTCTGTACGCGCAATCCTACAGTTGTGCCCAATGCCATCGGGTGTTTCACCACTCACGTGATTTACATCGACACGAGAAGATTTGTGACCACACTGTCAAACGGAAATTTCCTGGCCGTGTGTACCATAACACGCCCACCATCTTCGAGGAACTGGCCGATGAAGGTCTCATCATACCAGAAGAGCATCGTTATTTTCCTTACCGGGCATGTTACGATTTCGAGGCGATGTTGGAACCGATGGATGCGGCCTCGGCGAAAACACAGTGGACACAGCGCCATATTCCCCTGAGTGTGAGTATTTCCAGCAACGTACCTGCCTATGACGCTGCACCCGTCTGTTTCGTGTCCACCGGCGACGCCCATGACTTGATTACCCGCATGATGGAGTACTTAGAAGAAGTGAGTGCGGCCAGTACAGAACTATTGGTGTCCAAGTTCCAGGACGTACTGGACCAACTCGACGACCGGATTCCTACACTGGGTGTATCGTTCAGTGACGATGAAGAGTCCGAGATGGAGCATAGTGGGCAAATATTTGACAGAGAAGAGATGGAGCATAGTGGGCAAATATTTGACAGAGAGGAAATGGAGCACAGTGGGCAAATATTTGACAGACAGGAAATGGAACACAGTGGGCTGCAACTGCAGGATGTGCCTTTACCTAAACCGTATGCGGAGAAATTGAAAATCCGCTTCCTGCAATACTTAGGCCAGTTACCGGTGCTCGGATTCAACTCGGGGCGATACGATCTGAACATGGTGAAGGAATTTCTCTACCCTTACTTGGCCCAGTCCGATACCATCAAGTCCGTCATCAAAAAGATCAACAACCACATGGCCCTCACCACCACATCACTCCATTTCCTGGATGTACGGAACTACTTAGCTCCCAATTACAGCTACGATCAGTGGGAGGTTCCCTTACACCTACATATCGACGCTCGACCGCTTGGAGGAAACACAGTTGCCACCCCGGGACGCGTTCTATGACGATCTCAAGCAAGTGGAATGTCCGGAAGACACGTACCGGGAACTACAGCAGGTATGGAATGACCAACACATGCAGACCTTGCGAGATTTCCTGGTGTGGTATAACAATTTAGATGTGGTCCCTTTCCTCGAAGCGGCCGAGAAAATGGTTCAACTCTTTCGGCATCAAATGCACGTCGACATCTTCAAGGAGTGTTTGAGTTTACCGGGTCTCGCGCTTCGCCATCTCTTCCAAGAGTGTCCTACCTACTTCTCGCTGATACAACAAAAAGATGAGGACATGTACGATTGTTTAAAACAGAACATCGTCGGCGGACCTAGCCTTATTTTTCACCGCTACCATGAGAAGGATGTCACGACTCTTCCCGGTGGGAAACCCTGTGCCAAAATCATTGGATTTGACGCCAATGCCCTGTACCTGTGGTCTCTCGCCCAACCCATGCCCAGCGGGCATTATACGCGCTGGTGGGCAGACGGTCAACATTTCACACCTCAACGTACGCCGTACAAACATCTCGCCGACCAGTGGTTGGATTGGGAAGCCGATCGACGGGGAATTTATATACGCCATCAGACCAACGCCACAGAGAAGCGCATAGGAGATCGTCGACTCCCCGTCGATGGGTTTGCCCTTGTACAAGGAACACCGACCGTATTTCAATTTTATGGGTGTTACTGGCACGGCCACCAATGTCCTTTCAGCGCTGGACGCTTCAACGAACGACGTGGGAAATCAGCAGAAGAATTACGAGCAGAAGTGGTGGAGAATGGAGATTACGCCAAAGAGTTGGGGTACGATCTGATCGAACTATGGGAGTGTGAATTTCACACCATGTGCCAGACCCTCCCACACTTACGCGACTTCCTTAAAGCGCGCGAGTACCCGTTGAGTCGCCGACCACTCTTGACCCTGCCACAGCTTTTCGACGCCGTTCGTTCCGGGACCCTGTATGGATTTGTGGAATGCGACCTCCATGTTCCCGACCATCTCAAGCCCCTCTTCGCCCAGTGCCCGCCTATCTTCAAGAACACGCTGGTGGGTCGGGCTGACATTGGAGAGACCATGGGCGCCTATGCTGAGGAACATGACGTATTGAAACAACCTCGTCGAATGTTGATTGGGAGTATGTGGGCAGAGAAAATCTTGCTGGGTACCCCTCTGCTACAGTGGTACATGAGCCATGGTCTCGAAGTGACGCGCGTGTACCAAGTCCTTCAGTATATACCCAATGCCTGTTTCGCGCGGAATGCCGACATCGTCACGTTTGCCCGTCGTCAAGGCGATCAAGATCCTAGTCAGGCCATCATCGGTGAATCTTGGAAATTGACAGGCAATGGTTATTATGGAAAAACGGTCACGAACCAAGACAAGCACGTCAACGTCAATATCTGTACAACCAAACAAGCCCGCAAAAAGATCAACTCGCCTCTGTTTCGGTCCGTCGACGTCATCGATGATGATACCTATGAAATCTCTTTAGCCAAAAAGGTCATTCGTTACAACCTGCCCCTCAAATTGGATGTATGGTATACCAGGTGGCCAAGCTGAGGATGCTCCAGTTCCTCTACGATTTCATGGGTGTGTATTTCCATCCAGCCGATTGGCAACTCATGGAAATGGACACGGACTCTGCCTACATGGCCGTCTCTAATGCGGATTGGGAGTCCCTGGTGAAACCGGAGTTACGCGCACAGTATGAGGTGGAACGGGACCAGTGGCTACCTCGACGTGACCATTACCAGTACGACAAGCGGACGCCGGGCCTGTTTAAGCTGGAGTGGAGCGGAGATGCCATGATCGCCCTGTCGTCCAAGACCTACTTCTGTTACGGTGGAGATGGAAACAATAAGTTCAGTTGCAAAGGAGTCAACCGGCGTGACCCCAACATCGACAAAGCCTTGTACCTGGACGTGCTCCAAAGCCAGACCAGTGCGAGTGGCACTAACCGAGGATTCCGCGTCGTCGACCACCAGATGCGAACCTACATCCAGAAACGAGATGCCTTCACATTTTTCTACCCGAAACGGAAAGTGTTGGCCGATGGCATCAGTACCACTTACCTGGACTTGTGAACATATCTTATACCCGGACTTTTCTAATGGCCATACATATTTGGACTCTAAATAACTCTCTATATATACATTACACCATGAACTTGTTTGTCATTCTATTGAATAAGTACACGATATACGTCAGTGCGAGGACTCGGTTGAACTGTTATATACTCCACTGTGATTTCTCTCTCTATACATACGTTCACCTTAATTCTTGTTTGCAACGTTCTTCTATACTTGTACATACATTCTTAAAATGTTCACCTTAATAAATATTCGAACTTCACTTGGGTTTTCATGCAGTTTTTTTTATTGAACACCACCACCACCACCACCGAATCATTCGTACTAACCATGCTCCGAGCAGGTTATATCATGGTCTTAACACCTCTGTTGGGTTGCTGGGTATTGATGGGTCACATCCCGAGCACTGAAAGAGACGTCCTTAGACGTCCGGATGTTCAACTGCCGGCACTTTTTCACCGGCCTGGCCCGCCCCAGCACGCAGCGCGCGCGCGCGGGGGTTCTCCGGAAGTGCGCGCGCGTCATCCCCGGCAGTGCGCACGCGCGGGTGAAAAGGTCACCTGTCAAACGGTCTCCCTTTCGGCAAGGTTCGAAGAATACATAGAACTTATAGTCATAATCTATACGTGTTGGACGAGTCTCTTCACTCACCGTATACACGCACCTCAATGAAATGCCCGCTCCAAACCTAGACCAAATACACGTACTTGGTCTGTGGGCTGATTTCATTGGCTCTCTATTTTTTACTATAGTGCGCTTGCATTCTAACCTTGATGGGTGATATTTTGGCCCCATCCTACACCACTGATTTCAGTTTGACTGAATCTCCAGATGCATTATGAATAAAACACACAAGACAGGGGTTTTTTTTTTGGTGAGATCTCATTTTTTATTCAGTGAACAACAACAACGTGAGAACAACCACGTGAAAACTGAAGCCCAGAACAAGGGGCTTGTAATTAATTCAAGCCCAGAACAGGGGGCGTATGTACATTGAAAGAATTCAAGCCCAGAACGGGACTTGTACATTGAAATGATGGGCGGCCCAGTCATAGACGAGTACATCTCGGTCCTCGGCCTGGGTGTACTCGTCAAACATGTGGACGATGGTAGATAAGGGTCTTCCCCGGCATCGAGGGTACAGGTAAAACAAGCAATATTGTCCGCACACCATACTGTCCAGGCTTTGCAACGTTTTAGTATTCCAACACCACGTCTCTGTGCCTTGATCCATGAAGTCTGTTAAATCGGGATGGAGGGGTGGTAGGCCGTACGGGTCAAAGTATTCGCCCTGCTCTTCTGTCAAGTACACGGCCACCCAATGTTCACCGGGCCGATCCATCGGGTCTGTATTCAGGACATAAGCAGCCGGATACACACGGTCTAATGGGAACACATCTCGGGCGAACACTTCTTGAAACACCCTACGTGTTCCTGGGTCAGTCTCCAGCACCGTGGTTATCTGGTCTGTATCCATGTTAGGTGGCGAAGTCACACAGCACGTTACGGCTTTTATCGATTTGAATGATGTTGTCAAACTCAGCGTAGCAGATCACATTGATGGTTTTCGGTAAAGGTGTCCCGAAATGCAGTTCCAAGCGTAAGTTGCCTTTCTTGACGAGACTCAGTTGATGATCGTTGTCTAAGGTGGGAGTCAGATCGAAACAGAACAATGTGTATCCTTTGCCGAAATCGTCTCGACTGATCATATTTCCCTCGTCTTGGTTGATTTGGCCAGTTGCTGTGAAGAGGTTCAGATAGCTCCGGATGTAATTGTCCGTTCCAAAGTTAGGTTGTAAGGGGCGTGCCGGTACCTGTTGGCCATCCACATGCAGGGCCACGAAATTGATGTTGAACGCTTTTAGGTTGAACGGATTCCTCGAGAGAGTCCCATTATAACTCACGTTCTCCACACAGGCTAGGGTTAAACGCTTGGGCAAATCCCCCAGGAACAGGTTTTCTTGATTGACAATCATATTGCCTTTAGGAACGGAAAAGACCTTGGTCTGTACTCGTCGAATGGGGTACTGGGCTGGTTTTTTCTCCAAGGCTCTGATGTGCCCCAACTGTACACCTGGGCTGGGTTTCACTTTGCGTACAAACAGACTTGCCTCTTGGATGACAATGTTATACTCGAGGTCCTCATTCGGGGCCATCAAGGCAAACGCAGGCGTTGCGCACACTAGTCGTATTTTGACAGGTACTCCATTCAAGAGGTATCGGTCCTGCATGAATAAGTCCGCATGCAGACGTCCCATCATATCGACCGATTGACTCTCTGCTGTGAAATCCACTCTCTCCGTATAGCCGGCGTTATCAGGACTCGCTTCCATGTTGCCTGGGGTATCTCGGTAGAACAACGGGGCTGTCAAATACGACTTTTTAGCGTCACGCCCGTAGGATAACAGTGTTTCGATGTAGACTCGGTACGGGTACGTGTTCGTCGAGGCGCTCACCAGTTTATCACTCAGGGCTATATCCACTTGCTGGAATAGCGAATGAAGCCAGAGATTCACTGGACCCACGGGTGCCTCTGCTTTCAGGGCTGTCCCATCTTTGTTGGTGATTTTAGCTTTCACATATAGGTACGTATGGGCTAAATCCAGGTAGGTCGTATCTGCGTTGGTGATGGTGAATTCAATGGGGCCTGTGGCTGTAATGCTGGAAAGGGGCAGATGTTCCAACCATTGACCCTCTTCGGCACTGGTCTGAGTAGCTGGGACGGTCCATAAATCAAATTCACTGTTGGTAGAAGGACACGACTCGGCATGGATGAAAGCCATCTTTAAGAAAAGATATCCTTGGTCTTCTTCGATGTGCGTCGTCGCTGGGTCGGTCGTCGACTGGTGCGTGATCTCGGTGGGGCAGCTCTTTTATTCCCTACGGTGCGTTGTGCTTTGGCCACCAAGACGCCTCCCGCTTCTTTGGCCCGCCGTTTCAAGGATTCTTTGGGTGCCGTACCCCCCCAGACATCACCAGCCACTTGCAGTCCACTGCGCACCGCTTGTTTGCCGATCG
>JAVTVY010010421.1:0-48929 GCA_036873755.1 Hanleya hanleyi | reverse complement strand
ACTATTCTATGTCTGCGTATGCAGGCCATAGACTTACTTCCACGACACATTCGACCAGTCGGAGTCTACTATACGAGTGCTTCACTATGACACCTCCCATGACCCAATCGGATCAACAGTGGTCCCATAATCACTCAAACACCCTCCCACGCACGCCCAAAATGACATCTTTCTTTACTACTGCCCAACTGCGCATGCTAAGCACGATGCGACTTCAAATAAATATCATTTATTCGTTGTCAACATGCAGAGAACTAACAGATGACACCCCGCATGGTCCATTCGGACCACGGATGGTCCATCTCTACTCCAAACACCTTCCTTACACTCCAAAACTCCCGCTTTCGCTACAACTCGTATTGATGACGTCACCGATGACCTCAAAGACGACATGGACATCCCCCGAGTAGTGGTCTACACCCCGAGAGCTTCATGATGACACCCCACATGGTCCATTCGTACCAAGAATGATCCGTCTGTACCACAAACACCTTCCTTCACACCCCCAAAATGCCCATTTTGGCTACTACTTTTACTGATGACGTCAGCAATGACGTCACAGATGACAGGGACGTCCCCCAAGTCGTGGTCTACACCACGAGGGCTACAAGATGACAGCTCACACAACGCATTCGGACTAAGAATGGTCCCTCGTTCGCTCAAATACACCCTCACGCACCCCTAAAATGCTCGCTTTCGCTACTACTCCTACTGATGACGTCACCAACAACGTCACAGATGACATCGGCATCCCGCAAGTCGTGGTCTACGCCACGAGAGCTTCACACTGATACCCCACACGGTTCATTTGAACCAACGATGGTCCGTCAATGGCTCAAAACCTCTCCCACGCACCCCCAAAATGACCACTTTACTTACTAAATCCCAACTGCGCATGCGCAGATTGACGCGAGTTCCAATAAAAAAAACACGCCAGTCTCACTTTACCTCACGAGAGCTTCGCAATGATACCCCACACGGTCCATATGAACCAGGGATGGTCCCTCACTACCCCAAACGAACCCCCAAAATGCCCGCTTTCTATAACACGGCCAGACTGCTCATGCGCTGAATGATGAAAACGGACGATACATTAGTCCAGTCGGATGCTCCTCCATGAGAGTTTCACACTGATGCCTCATTCGACTCAATCGGACCATTAGGGTTCCACCTAGACTCCAAAACGCCCACCCCAGCGCTACTTGCCCAATACGCATGCGCAATGCGAACTGTTAAAAAACTTTCACCGCTTAGGTTCAAGACCCCTCCCATGGTGTTCTACGTGGTGGGACGAGAAAAACAAGATACCACAACCCATACAGCAAATGCCCAGGAATGGGTTTCCCAGTTGGACAAACATTATCCACTGAGCCAGTATGGACCCTGCCGCTGACCTCCCCGAACTCGTCAAAAAGTTTCACCGCTTAGCACCGAGACCTCTTCCATCGTGTTCTACGTGGCGAGACGAAGATAACAAGATTCCACACCCTATAGTAAAATCCACAAGAAAACAAAATGGCCACCCCTATCCCATACATGCATTCCCCGTATAGATTCGCATGCAAATGTTCGAATGAGGGGAGATGACCCGGAATTTGTCCCACAGAGGGTTCGCCCAGTCCGAGTTGTCTTCCTTGCCTCCAAAGGGTAGCACGATCGATGCCGTGATGTCAACAGCAAGCGCCGCCATTTTGTATGGTTATTGGGGTCCATACTTCATGTAAGGTGAGCACGAGAGAGATAGACTTCCCACTCTTAAGGCATGCCTTCTGTTTCTCTAGATTTATATCTAATACCGCTTATGCCGGTGCTAGGGGCCGTGTGGTCATATCATCCAAGTTGCCACATGAACAGGTACAATAAAAGCGTACCTGAGATACAACACATATCACTAATCGTTAGATTCTTGGTATCTGCTTTAGAATAGGTTAACCAGAAGACTATTCTGTGAAGTCATGTGACGCAGTCAGTATGTCGGCACCTCTTCCCACTTCCCTTATATGTGTTGTAATTAAAGGCCGCGTATCAGCGTTTGAAACATTTTCATAAGGGGCGGGTGGTCAGGGCTGAGAGTGGTAATCACCTTAGCTGTCTGTATGCTGTATCTTTTCAGAGAAACGGCGTTGCAGCATTTAACAGTTCGATGTCCATCTAGTGGTAGATACGGCACTTTGGATAGTATTATTATTTAACGCAGATTGAGACGGCGGATTGATGGTCGTCTCCTTTTCCTCGGCGGTGTAATGGAGACGGTGGTTTGAATAGTCTCGCTTGCTAAGTTAGAAGCACTTTCTCATCAGCGGTGGAATGACGACGGTAGTGTGAATATTATACTTTTGCTCAGCGGTAGATACGGCACTTTGGATTGTATTATTATTTAGCCGCAGATTGAGACGGCGGTTTGATAGCCTTATCCTTTTCCTCCGCGGAGGAATGGAGACGGTGGTTTGAATAGTCTCCCTTGCTTAGAAGCACTTTCTCACCAGCGGTGGAATGACGACGGTAGTGTGAATATTATACTTTTGCTCAGCGGTAGATACGGCACTTTGGATTGTATTATTATTTAGCCGCAGATTGAGACGGCGGTTTGATAGCCTTATCCTTTTCCTCCGCGGAGGAATGGAGACGGTGGTTTGAATAGTCTCCCTTGCTTAGAAGCACTTTCTCACCAGCGGTGGAATGACGACGGTAGTGTGAATATTATACTTTTGCTCAGCGGTAGATACGGCACTTTGGATTGTATTATTATTTAGCCGCAGATTGAGACGGCGGTTTGATAGCCTTATCCTTTTCCTCCGCGGAGGAATGGAGACGGTGGTTTGAATAGTCTCCCTTGCTTAGAAGCACTTTCTCACCAGCGGTGGAATGACGACGGTAGTGTGAATATTATACTTTTGCTCAGCGGTAGATACGGCACTTTGGATTGTATTATTATTTAGCCGCAGATTGAGACGGCGGTTTGATAGCCTTATCCTTTTCCTCCGCGGAGGAATGGAGACGGTGGTTTGATAGCCTTCTGTTTTCATTAACGGTGGAATGGAGACGGTGGTTTGATAGCCTTCTCGTTTTCATTAACGGTGGAATGGAGACGGTGGTTTGATAGCCTTCTCGTTTTCATTAACGGTGGAATGGAGACGGTGGTTTGATAGCCTTCTCGTTTTCATTAACGGTGGAATGGAGACGGTGGTTTGATAGCCTTCTCGTTTTCATCAACGGTGGAATTGGAGACGGTGGTTTGATAGCCTTCTCGTTTTCATTAACGGTGGAATGGAGACGGTGGTTTGATAGCCTTCTCGTTTTCATTAACGGTGGAATGGAGACGGTGGTTTGATAGCCTTCTCGTTTTCATTAACGGTGGAATGGAGACGGTGGTTTGATAGCCTTCTCGTTTTCATTAACGGTGGAATGGAGACGGTGGTTTGATAGCCTTCTCGTTTTCATTAACGGTGGAATGGAGACGGTGGTTTGATAGCCTTCTCGTTTTCATTAACGGTGGAATGGAGACGGTGGTTTGATAGCCTTCTCGTTTTCATTAACGGTGGAATGGAGACGGCGGTTTGATAGCCTTCTCGTTTTCATTAACGGTGGAATGGAGACGGTGGTTTGATAGCCTTCTCGTTTTCATTAACGGTGGAATGGAGACGGCGGTTTGATAGCCTTCTCGTTTTCATTAACGGTGGAATGGAGACGGCGGTTTGATAGCCTTCTCGTTTTCATTAACGGTGGAATGGAGACGGTGGTTTGATAGCCTTCTCGTTTTCATTAACGGTGGAATGGAGACGGTGGTTTGATAGCCTTCTCGTTTTCATTAACGGTGGAATGGAGACGGTGGTTTGATAGCCTTCTCGTTTTCATTAACGGTGGAATGGAGACGGTGGTTTGATAGCCTTCTCGTTTTCATTAACGGTGGAATGGAGACGGTGGTTTGATAGCCTTCTCGTTTTCATTAACGGTGGAATGGAGACGGTGGTTTGATAGCCTTCTCGTTTTCATTAACGGTGGAATGGAGACGGTGGTTTGATAGCCTTCTCGTTTTCATTAACGGTGGAATGGAGACGGCGGTTTGATAGCCTTCTCGTTTTCATTAACGGTGGAATGGAGACGGTGGTTTGATAGCCTTCTCGTTTTCATTAACGGTGGAATGGAGACGGTGGTTTGATAGCCTTCTCGTTTTCATTAACGGTGGAATGGAGACGGCGGTTTGATAGCCTTCTCGTTTTCATTAACGGTGGAATGGAGACGGTGGTTTGATAGCCTTCTCGTTTTCATTAACGGTGGAATGGAGACGGTGGTTTGATAGCCTTCTCGTTTTCATTAACGGTGGAATGGAGACGGCGGTTTGATAGCCTTCTCGTTTTCATTAACGGTGGAATGGAGACGGTGGTTTGATAGCCTTCTCGTTTTCATTAACGGTGGAATGGAGACGGTGGTTTGATAGCCTTCTCGTTTTCATTAACGGTGGAATGGAGACGGTGGTTTGATAGCCTTCTCGTTTTCATTAACGGTGGAATGGAGACGGCGGTTTGATAGCCTTCTCGTTTTCATTAACGGTGGAATGGAGACGGTGGTTTGATAGCCTTCTCGTTTTCATTAACGGTGGAATGGAGACGGTGGTTTGATAGCCTTCTCGTTTTCATTAACGGTGGAATGGAGACGGTGGTTTGATAGCCTTCTCGTTTTCATTAACGGTGGAATGGAGACGGCGGTTTTTAGAAATCTACCGAATTTTAGATACGGTTATTCAGGATTTTTTATTGCTCGCGCTGATCACAAATTATAAAATCATAACGTGTATATCGATTCACGTTATGAAGTCTATGAAAAAATACAGTCTGGGTGTGAGATAATCAACTTTTTGCGGGAAACTATGCGACACGAGTTGTTGTTGTTCTTGCTGTAATTCATCGGATAATTTTTAAGAATTTTTCTGCGAGATTTTCTGCTATGTTTTATAAACCCTTGTATTGCTGATGAATAAGTTAATGCGATTTGCCATAAGAAGAATTAATAGATGATATTTTTCCCCTATATTCCTCGCTGTCATATTATTTCGTGTCAGTCGAAGATACATGCACTTTTTGAATAAATGTTTGGAAGCTGCACGTAGACCTACACAATTCTGTCACGTTTTCTCTATTTGAGTTGAGGTTTTTGTTGTCAAATTCACATTTGTCTTGAGTTATGAAATCTTGGGATTTGAATATCTTGGAGATGAAAACCTTGGAGATGACAGTCTTGGAGATTATTATCTTGCTTAACTTACCTTGTAGGTATACTGTAAATACCAGAGATACAATCTTGAAATTTGTCGCTTGAATTTGTGATTAAATTCTCCTCAAAAGTATTGGTAAACAGTTAATACATTGCCAGATTCAACAAGCGAAGTTGGCCAGACTCCTGCTGCCAGTGATCTGTGCATTTTACATATTGCATTACAACTGTTGCAACCAATTCGACTTTTGCACGTTATTAAGATAACAAAGCAGAGCCTGTGTGTCCAGTGGCCCGTGACTTCAACTGGTCAGCTACTGGTTCGTATAATTTCACTTTGCCGTATCTTTTAACTCAGGATATTTTTAACAGCTGGCATATTTGCATGTAATATTTGCCAAATTATACACTATTCTAAGCATAATAGGACTAGTAGTTGGAAAATATAGTTCATATGTATAAAATTATGTTAGTTATCACCAGATCAAAATATTTTCCTGTGTTAAAAGATAGTAGGACAACGCGAAATTATGCGAACCAGTACGTGACCATTAGCTAAAGTATTGGGTCACTGCACAGGCAGGCGCAGATTTCAGGATTTATAGCAATGTAGGAGAGGTCAGAGCTAGGTGTTCATACTTTGCAAATTTGTGGATCAACGGAAACCCATTATTCTCCCATTGTCGGAGTTTGTGACCTCCTAAAAGTCGGTGTAACACCCTCTGACTGCATTGTGCAAGAAAAGGCTAACTTATTTGTTTGTTTGTTTGTTCGTTTATTCACCAGATAAAACATATGTACAATAAAGTTAAAATTTATACACATACATCATGAAAATCTGGCGGGATGAAAACCCCAAAGGGCTTGTAATGTCCCAAGTAATATAAAACTAAATATTTAAAGACAGATTTATACAAGATTTAGATAGACAAGACTGGGTGAAGATTAAGTATAAATTAGGTGAATAAACAGAGATCATAAATGAACAATAAACAGAGATTATAAATGAACAATGTGCATTTGTTTGCCATATAACATATTCCTGGGTCGGTGAGAGCCTTATACATTAAGTAAATATTCTTTCAGTTTTGATTTGAATAGTGATATGGATTCGCATGACTTTAAGGTTGACGGCAGCTTGTTCCATTCTTTTGGAGCAATGATTTTCGGAGTATGCAAAGAAAGATTTGTCCGATAGAAAGGTCGATATAAATTATACAAATGACCGCGCGTAGGTTAGGCGTGTACCTGGATCTGTCTCGTAAAATAATTTTGAAATCGAACTGGAACTAAATCGAATTTATGAAGAAACTTATGGGCAAACTGGAGAGTGAGATAAAGGTTCAGTTCTGACAATCTCAGGATCTTGTAGGTGGCAAACAAAGGCGCAGTGTGCTCAAGTCTAGAGCTCAATGAAATAATTCTAACAACTCTCTTCTGCAGTAAAACAAGTGTATGAAGATGACTCGGATAAGTATTAGACCATACCACATTGCAATAAGATATATATGGATAAATCAAAGAATAATAAATAATGTAAAGGGTTCTTTTAGTAAGGGCTCCTTTGATGCAGTTTAGGACACCTATGTTTCTAGAGATTATTTTACATATTTCATTTATATGGGTATTCCATGTTAACTTATCATTCACATAAACTCCAAGAAATTTGAATGACAACTTGTTCTATACTGAACCCTAAAACAGATAACGTTGGCGTAAAATCTAAACGTGCATGTGAATGTGGCTGAATAAGCATGAATTTTGTTTTCTCAAGGTTTAAGGATAACATGTTGCTTGAAAACCAGTTGTACATAAAATGAAGCTCAGCAGACATAGTTTGAAAAAGGGAAAGAGGATTTTCATCGGACAGTATTACACTGGTATCATCAGCAAACAGGATAATTTCTGAAGGGTGAATAGCCATATTTAAATCGTTAATGTATATGAGAAATAGTATAGGTCCTATAGTATAGACCCCTGTGGAACACCACACGTAACAAGACCTGGTGACGAAATAGTATCGTTATATAATGTAGATTGATAACGGTCTGTCAAGTAACTTTTAAACCAATGGTTACTGATACCCCGAAAGCCGTAGTAACTCATTTTTTCTAATAAAATAGTATGATTGACTGTGTCGAATGCCTTAGAAAGATCTAAAAATGTCACAATGCTAAATTGTTTAGATTCCTTAGCGGTGACCAGGGCTTCGTGCAATGAAAGGACAGCAAGGAAAGTAGCATGGTTCTTTCTGAAGCCAAATTGATTCGCGCAAAGAATGTTCATTTTTTCTAGGAAATCAGTTATTCGAGAGGCCGCGGCCTTTTCAAGAATTTTGCTATAGCACGGTAAAACGGATATAGGCCGATAATTTTTCAATAGGTGGGTATCACCAGATTTGAATATTGGCGACAGTTTAGCGATTTTCATGGCAGACGGGAAAACTCCTGTTTGGAAAGATAGATTTATAATACAAGATAAAGGTGACGCAATGTCACTGGCAACCAGTTTGACCATAGACATACATATTCCGTCAATACCAGGTGCGGCACATTTCGAATTTAGAAAAAACTTCGTTACCTCTGCTGCACTGGATGGAGTAAATTCAAAATCCTCATCTGTTGGGTTCTTCAAGAATTCGGAATATTCTACATTTACATTAGGTATTTTATCAGCAAGTTTGCTAGCTACGGAACAAAAATATTCGTTAAATTTATTCGCGACTTCAAGAGGATCTGTTATTTCTCGGTCACCAATTAGAAATGAACTGGAGGTACTGCTTTTGCTAGATCTATTAAGAAGTTGATTAATAATCTTCCATGTGCCTTTAATATCATTATTGTATGTATTGAATCTATCATGAAAGAACTGTTTCTTTGCCGTTTTGAGAAGATGGTTCAATTTGTTTCTGTATTGGCGATAATGGCGTCGGATACTTACATCATTAAGACGAAGTTGTAGATTAAAGAGTCTGTTCTTCTCACGGATCGAATGAAGAAGAGCAGACGTCACCCAAGGTTTAAGTATTTTATAACTAGATATGCATGTCTCCTCAAGAGGAAAACAGTCATCGAAAATATTCATAAAATCATTTTGAAATGATTCATAAGCTTCGTTTACATCGCCGGTTTCACTGATCATAGGATTCCAATCACATCGTTTTATTACCCCTCTGCCCATAGGGCTGTAGGGTCTTGTCGTGGCCATGTACGTACGTCCGTCCGGACGTCCGTCCCTCCGTCCGTCAACATTTTCTTGTCAGCTGAATATCTGCAGATCTATGAAGGCGGGCCTGACCAAACTTTGGTGAGAGCTTCCTGAATGTTGACTGAAGAAATGATTAGATTTTCAGATGGCTATGATGATTTCGTGATTTTTAATTATTTTTTTTTATTATTTATTGATGGCTCAGCTTTTGCAATGGTATCTATGCCAATCAACATGTTCTTGTCCGCTGAATATCTGCAGATCTATCAAGTCAGGCCTGACCAAACTTTGGTGAGAGCTTCCTGAATGTTGACTGATGAAGTGATTAGATTTTCAGATGGCTATGATGATTTCATGAATTTTAATTATTTCTTTTATTTTGTTTATTGATGGCTTGGCTTTTTGCACTGTTATCTATGCCCATTGGGAACCCTTGGTTGCATGTTTCATTTTGACTTTTGAAGGTTCCCTGATACAAGAAAGCCTGGGCCATTCAAGATTACCATTGGATGGAACTCCCTAATTCCCATATATTCTGAGAGCTTACATGATGCTACACTTGTTCAACCTATGCACTACCCTTGGGGGATTTCTCCACCCCTGGGGCACTAAATGTTAAAGTTTTGGACTTTTTCCTATTCACAGCTTCTCAGCCTGCAGTGTACATGTACATTGCTTTTTCACACACATGCTGAATCACCTAATGTTTTTTCCTTTTATAGTAATAATTAACAGGTTGGTGACATTATTTTATTTCCCAAGTACAAGAGAAAATAACCGGCGAGGGGGTCCTCGCAGTATCGAACCCCTGTTAGGTTTGAATTTCATGTCGCCTTAAATGAAGGACAACATTTTTCTTCAATTTTGCTGCATCGATTTATCAGAAAGCTTTTGCACAAACCATATTTTACTTCAGAAGTATAATATGAAATAACTGGCAGGGGAATCCCTGCAGTATCGAACCCCTGTTAGTGTGAATTTCGCGTCGCCTTAAATGAAGGACAACATTTTTCTTCAATTTTGCTATTAAATCATTCTACTCCACATCATATGATTTATCTTAAAGCTTTTGCACAAAATATATTTATTTCAGAAGTGTAGTTTGAATTTCGCGTCACCTTAAATGAAGGACAACATTTTTCTTCAATTTTGCTGTTAAATCATTCTATTTTACATCATATGATTTATCCTAAAACTTTTGCATGAACCATATTTGTGTCCACACATTTAACTGGTACAACATAATGCTTCAATTTTTGTCACCAAACATGTTACTGTACCTTGGAAATTATTTAAAACGAGTGATTAGGGGAGTGTCAATCAGTGTGTTTCTATGCCATTAAACTTATCACACTGATAAAGCTACACTTTCTTGCATGCTGTAATCCCAGCACACCACTCAGGTGAAAACGAAGTCTATTATATAAATATCTTCGCTGAAATGGAATGTACATATACACTAGTGTATATCATTCATATATATACAAGTGATGTGAGTGTGTGTAATAATATATACTTGATTTGATGAAAACGGCTGTTGAATAAAAAAAATATATATAAAAAAAAACAAAAAAAACGAAGTCTATTATATCTATCACTTTCATTTTTTGTTTCATTTGAGTTTTGGGTGCCCATACGTTTTTCGGAATGCAGCCCTGATCCTACTTGACTAAAAAAAAAACAGGCTGAGGGGTCCACGCACCTTTTAGGTGCTTGCCTGCAATTCATGTTTTATCTACAAATATATCGTTGCTTTCGGGGGTAAATTTTCGCGATACTCTAGTGGTTGGCTGATTGACATAAGAGGAGACGGTATCGTCAATGAGAAAATGGGGAAGTGATCGGATATGTCGGTTAATAGGATACCAGATATAATAGGTGCATCATAGGAATTAGAAAATATGTTATCAATTAATGTCGCAGAATGGGAAGTAACTCTGGTAGGTTTCCTGATTGATGGAAAAAAGTGATAAGACATCATTGTTTCAAGAAAATGTTTTGAAGGTAAATGGGTATCAACTTTAAATAAGTCAACGTTGAAGTCACCCATAAGAAAACATCGCTTTCTCTCAGATTTCATTCGCTTTAAGGTATCATTCAGGCTAACATTGAATTGTTCGACACTTTTCCCCGGTGGGCGATAAAATAAACCGATAATGTACTTGCTAGGACTTTGACTTTTACCATTATTCTGGGTAGGGCACAGTAGCACATGGGAAAACACGTCTTGTTTAGCTGTGATATGTTGAACCCACACAGCTCAATTTGGAAGCGGCCTATGCTTATTTACGGAGAGCCGCGAGCGCAGAAGGCACATTCAACCCCTAGTGCAATAAGAGGGTATATCTGACTGTAGAAGGAACGCAATCTGATGGCATAAGAATGCGGAAACCCGACATCAGTATTGTCAGTGTAGTGTACATGGATGTACAATGTATATGCTCTATCTATGTGTAATGACGTTAGAGTTATCCGCCCTTTGACCGTTCCTTTCTATGGTTTACATCCGGGGAAAATGTAGCCAGGTCAAGAGGTCGCCCATTTTATGTACCGTCCATGCGGAGTGTAAATACACGTTCCGATATACTCTTACCAAGATCTTGGTCTCATTTGAGTGTTAGAACTTTATAGTCAGTACGTTCAATCTTCTACACCATCGTCAATTTCAGTCAAATCCAGCGTGGACGCACATGTGAACTACGATTATCCAAAGCGAGGCTATAATAACGTTTGACGAATGAGAGCGCGGTTTATCAAATGGTTATTTTAAGACAAGTTTAGCCAAATGTCGCCAGCAGTTTGTACACCAACAGAGTATCTATATAACTAAAGATGGCTTATGAACAATAAAACAAGTAAATGTTACATGTACTAGATTAGAAGAGTGTTTTGATAATAAATAGATCAGTAAAAAGTTCGATTGGGAATTCAACGGAATTCAGAGGACGGAACTTTTTTTCTTGGTTCGAAACTTATGGCTATTCGACAGGTTATTGGATCAGGTTGAAAATGAAGTAGTCTCTTTTTTTCTGCACAACAATGTGGCGAAAAACATAGGCCAAACTTTTGATTAAAATTGAAGCTGCAGTGAAAAAAATCAAGTAATTCAACAAGTCGATTGACTATCTAGTAGCTGTTCTGAACAGTTCTGGCAACAAATTTCCCATCTAATGGCGGATGTTTTAGAATCTTGTCAGTAGTTATAGTCAGTAACAAGAATCCCATAGCTTCCACTGATAGAGTCATTTACACCCTAATGGAAGTGTCAAAAGTTGAAGATCACCCACACAGTCCAACCAATAGAATCCCTTATTCCTGAATTAACCGCATTCACTGAATAATAACAGAAGCATGTTTGACTGTATCGGTGGAAACTGAAATAGATGCAAACCGTGTTTTCTTTTAAGCATTTTCGCGCACATTGCAGTGCTGACACGGCAGTGGTTGACCAATCAGGTGGTGATATAAGGGTGATTGACGTCTTCCCATTAAGCTGCTGGAAACCTGGAAGCAAAGAAATACGAATTACTTTGATTTCTCTAGGTTATAGCGTTTAAAATTCTACTTACTCGAACAGAATAAGCTGCCCACTAGGCTTTGGCTTTTACGCATGCGCATAGTCCCGGTCTTACCCTGAGATATATGTCAAACTATGTCTAACTGAAAGGATTTTTGAATGGAAATCGGAAGGGGCAAGTTGCAGTTAACATAAGAGGATATTTGCCTGTGCTCTGGTGGACACCCTGTGAGAGACCGTCTGTCTTGTTCTTTCCGCAAGACATCGAGGTCGCTTTTTTTGAGAAATATTGCCGGACGCGTCCGTAGAAGTAGAGAAAAGACGACTGGGGTCCGGTTTAGGTGGATAACTCTGTTGGAACAATTCCTGGTTATCTCCCCTGATTCGCACATTTCTGCCCCTTAATCGGCCTGGAGATCTCCTTTTACTACTTTTCAATGTTAATTGTTATCGCACCGGTCATGTCCGGGAATCTCCGGCAATGCCCGGCCATCTCCGCGAATATACTGGTCAATAAGCATTTTCCGCCCTTCCAAACATCAATGGAATCAAGCATGGTCCCCGATCATATCGCCAGATATATACCTAGCATAAAGGGCAAGTGGGGAACCCTCAGTTTCTCCACATAGCCATACAGCGAGAGAAGCGAAATCCCCTGGAGTCGAACCCGTACTGCGCGCTCCAGAAGCGGGCACGTGATCCACTGCACCACGAGTCAGCTCATATTAGGTAAGGTTGAAAATACCCCAATACACATACCAGGAGGCAGATCTATATACGGCTATGGTGAAGGCTCAATCGGGGACACACGCATGGACATTTGCGGTATGGAAGTATTGCGGTGGTCATCTTTTCATGTGGATTTTACTATGAGGTGTGGCACCTTGTTTTCTTCTCCCGACGTAGAACACGATGGGAGGGGCCTGGGAGTCATGCGTTGAAATTTTGTTGAAAAGTGCTGATCGAGGTGGACGTTTTGGAGTCTAGGTGAACCCATGGTGATCCGATTGGGTCGTGTGAGGTATCATCGTGAAGCAATCGTGGGGGACCATTCGACTGGACTGGTGAGTCGCCCACTTTCAGCATTCTGCGCATGCGCGGGCAGGGAAGGCACGTTTTGGGGTCTAGATGGACCCATATTGGTCCGATTGGGTCGAGGGAGGTATCAGTTTGAAGCATTTGTGGGGGAGTGTCCAACTGGATGGGCGTGGCATGGAAATATCGAATATCGTCTATTTGCGCATACGCAGTAGAAAAGGTGTATTTGAATGGACGTTTTGGAGTCGAGATGGACCCATGGTGGTCCGATTGGGCCGTGTGAGGTGTCATCGTGAAGCTCTCTTGGGGGACTAGTGTGTCGTCCATTTTCAACATTTTGCACATGTGCAGACAGGGAACTGTAGTTGTGCGAATGAGTCGGGGAGGGTATCAGTTTGAAGCCCACATGAGGTACCGTCCAACTGGTCTGGTGTGAAGAAAAAGTAGCGCAATGGTGCGCATGCGTAGTGGAAAAAAAGTGTATGGCAATGGACGTTTTGGGGTCGAGGAGGGCCCATACTGGGCGTTCTGGGTCAGGGAGGGTATCCACGTAAAGCGTTCCTGATGTGGTGGTAGTGGTGGTGGTGGGGGTGATGTGTGGTGATGGTAGTAGTGGTGTGTGTGGTGGTGGTGGTGGTGGTGGTGGTGGTGGTGGCCATGATGTGGATAGATTTAAGAAAAACAACAGAAAGGATGATATGTCAATTATTATATTATCCCCACCAGCACATCATACACTCGCTGGGAGAGGCGCGTTGGATACGTTTACAATTCTCAGGCTCTTGTTCAATCAGAAGCCGCCATTTCAGAATGTTCAATTTTCGGCCATGCTCGCTCTGATCCGTTTGTCCTAAACGTCTTCGGGCATTCCAGGATACTGGAGCTCCGAGCTCCTACTCCCATTGGTAGGCAGGGAAGGGAGATGGAAGGGCTCCTCGGCACTGGGATCAATCTCCACCGTCTCTTCAATTGGGGGGGAGGGGGGCGGATCGGCCTACATGGGTTATTCTATTCGAGGATGCATTTCCATGGGAACTGAAATATCCGGTCTCGAGAATGGCGAGCGTGATCCGTTTATGACACTTTGATGACGTCTCAATTGCCTAGGATGCTTAAAGACTATATCACACTCTGCTCATGTATGCGTGGGTACTTCATGGCGTGCACGTGTGTGATGACGTAAACTGTCCAGGCGTTGTAAGGGCTTCGAACAAGTCGTACATGGAACAACGTGGTAGAGTGTCTGCTGAATGAACGTCAACTGTGCACGAATGACGTCACCACTGGATATCGCCGGAAGTTATATCATCGCGCGCATAAGGGCGCCGAGCCTTTGGAGTCGAAGCTCGGTGCTCTTGGAGTCGAAGCTCTTGGAGCTCGGAATTAACGTCACCACATGATCGTGCGCACGCGTGTGATGACGTCACTTCCGAGCCCCGAGCTCCAACAGCTCCGGGCGTTGAAGCGTTACCCCTATCTGGTCTGGGCTTTTTGGGACCTGTCCAGGCCTGAGGGGCCGAAATGGTCCCCCATAATTATTTTCTTATCCCTTGAACTAGGGCGCTGAAAATTACCACACTATACCCTTGGGTCAAGCTCTACCAGAAAATGTAAAAAAAATCCAAGATGGCCGCTTTGGTGACGTCACGGTGACGCCATTTTCAAATACGGCATTTTTTGGTCGATTTTTCGGATGGATTTTCTGAATTTTTGATTTATGCAATTTCTCCGCAAAAACTGCATGATAAATTAGTAAATATTAATGTGATATGAAATAAAATAGTTTTTGCCCACTTTTCAACGCGGAAAGCAGAAATTTTGAAGAAATGTGACAAAAACATCACTTTTCTGGTACCCCACGTGGCCGCCATCTTGAATTTACCCATGATCCTCTGCTCAGGGGGGTATGCAAATGGGCTTAAAATGACCCCAATATGATAAACTATAAAGTCCCGGAGTTTCAGCACCCCATTTCTCGTCGTTCCGGAGATAGCGCAGAAAGTTTGGTAGGGGGCCATAATGTTTACGTCGTCACACACGTGTACGCCACGAGGCACCCACGCATACATGTGCAGAGTGTGATATTGTCTTTAAACATCGCAGTCAATTGAGACATCACCAAAGCGTCATACACGGATCACGCTCGCCACTCTCGAGACCGGATATTTCAGATCCCATGGCAATGCATCCTCTAATGGAAGAAACTATGGAGGTCAATCCGCCGCCCCGAACTGAAGAGCCGATGGAGATTGATCCCAGTGTCGAGGAGCCCTTCCATATTCCTTCCATGCGTTCCAATGGGAGAAGTAGAAGTTCGGGGCTCCATTATCCTGGACTGCCCGAAGACGCTTAGGACAAACGGATCAGAGCGAACATGGCCGAAAATTGAACTTTCTGATATGACGGCTTCTGATTGGACAACAGCCAGCGTGGGTATGATGTGCTGGTTGGGATAATAAAATGATTGACCTGTCATTGCTGTTGTTATTCTCACTTATATCCACATCATGACCACCACCACCACTACCAACACACAGACCCCTACTACTACCACCACCACACCACCACCACCACCACCATACGCCACCGCCACCATCACCACCACCACAGCCACACACAAACACCACACAAGGAACGCTTCACATGGATACCCTCCCCGACCCAGTACGCCCAGTATGGGCCCACCTCGACCCCAAACTCTGTGGTGCACCCTGTACCCTATAACCCGTAGGGCATAGGGTACACCAGGGTGCACGCGGGGGCGTCATCAGGGTACAGACGGTACCACCATATGCACGCACAGACGTATGATGACGTCACTTCCATTGGTGACGTCATCATCCTGTGATGATACACAACCACAACAGTGTAGAGAACCTCAATGTAGTGTTACTGAGCAAAACTAGCGTTACAGGGCATCAATTCAGCATGGTAAAACGGCATTGTAGTGCTTTATAGCGTCTGTTTCGTGCTAAAGAGCAGAAATGCGGTCTTTAGAGAACACCAATGTAGCTAATATAGAACAGCAGTGTACTGTATTGGGAGTGCGTTGCAGCCCTGGTGTTTTAACATGGCCTGTCTCAAGTGCGCGTCCGAGCGACTGTGCTTTATCTACTGATCATGGGGTCACAGATGGCGTCACCTAGTCACACGGCAAGATTCACATGTACGTCCAAGGGTCATATGTCCACCCCTATGGCTAATGCCTAGGGGTACACATGTCTCAAGTGTGCACTCGAGAATAGGCTTACAGGACGGCGATGCGCTGATTGGTGGAGAGAACAACGCAGGAGAGTTCCGGTGGGGTACGGGCTTATAAAAGTGGCGGTATATCGGAGTTTTCATTATTCGCTGATCCGCAGCCGACATATTCTCTTGTACGACGTGCCTAAAGCTATTTACTCATCCAGAAGATTTGCGACGCCACGAGTCTCCCATCCACAACGGCGCAAGGTATACTTGTATAACCTGCTCACGGTCATTTAATCGAGAGGATGCATTACGGCGCCATGAGAGAGCACTTCACGAGGGCGCGACGGAACAATGTAACGAATGCGGTCGACTCTTCAAACGACCCAGTCAGTTAAGACAGCATCAACGTTTGATTCATGCCCCGTCACCACGGCATGAGCGACAACTTCCAGGGGGGGTCAGACCCAGTGAAGATGAACCCTGGGAGACGAATGCCACTGGTGATACGATCACGGAGATTCCGCCTACAGGGGTAAAAGCGTTCGTGTCCGGATATTTTCGTTTAGTTTGACCTAACGAAACGCGAACGGAACGAAATGTAAACGCGTTCCAAACGATTATAGGAAACGAAACACTTTCCATATCGCTAAATTTTTCTTTTATCAAAACGCGTTTCCCTCGTCAAACGCGTTTGCTCTGATCGAAACGCGTTTATGAACGCGTTTTATAAACGCGTTTCGAACGCGTTTCTCTTTTCGTTCAACTCGCGCAAATTGGTGTTTTTATTTTGCAAACCAGGCCAAGAAACCCTCGTGTCGGCATGTGTCGTGTATAATGAAACTAATGAAGACAAACGAAACTACCGGTATTTCTAAACGCTAGCTAACGGAACGTTTTTTGACTTAGAGATTTGATGGGAATATTCGATATCGCTTCCTGTATATATGCGCTAAGCTCAAATCTTTTCGTTCACCAAGCGAAACTATATTTGTCTTCCCGTATTAGGCGAAATGATTAGCCAGGCGTGTGAAACTGAGCCCAAAAGCGTTTCGTCGGCCCTTGACTCCATGCAGCTTTTGAGCAACACAAAGTCGCCGAACCATTGTACAAATGAAAAAGAACAGACCAAATAGTATTCCCGCCCGACGAAGCAACCGTGGTGTGGACGATAAAGCTTACGTAACAACAACAACAATAAAACGCGTTTCCAAACCGCGTTTCAAACGCAAGCTTAAATCTTTTCGTTCACCAAGCGAAATATTATTTGTCTTCCCTTACCAAGCGAAATGATTAGTCAGGCGTGTGATACCGAGCCGAAAAAGCGTTTCGCCTGACCTTGACTCCATGCAGTTTTTGATCAACACTCAGTCGTCGAACCATTGTATAAATAAAAAAAGGACCAAATAGTATTCTTACCCGACGAAGCAACCGTGGTGTGGACGGTAATGCTTATTTAACAACGTCAACAATGAAACGCTTTCCGAAACGAGTTTCCAAAACGCGTTTCGAAACGAGTTTCCAAAACGCGTTTCGAAACGCGTTTCCAAAACTCGTTTCAAACGCGTTCATAAACGCGTTCGTGAAACGCGTTTCAAGCGAAACGAAACGAAAGATAAATGAACATACCGATGATCAAACACGTTTGCGAGGTATAAACGCGTTCTTTGAGAAGCAAACGAAACGAATACAAAACGCGTTCAGAACGCTATTGAAACGCGTTTCAAACGATAATATACGTGAAAAAACGGACACCGAACGCTTTTACCCCTGTATACCTACAGTTCAGAAGGGCCTAGATATCCAGCGGGCCCCTAGCGTTACTGTTCCCAGTCAGACGCCTGACAACAACGAACATTTTCTGGAAGATCCAGTGGATGTCAACATCGATTACTTATCGGACGCTCATCCAGTGAGTGACATTTATCGGCGCCACTGGCCCATGATGCGGCACTGCTTCCAACGTCATCGCCCTATATTGGACTTGTACAACTGATGAAAACGGACTACACACCCGTCCTGTCGGATGCTCCCTCACGAGTGCTTCAACCTGATACCTATCTCGACCCAGTCGGACCAATATTGGCCCATCTCGGCCTCAATATGTCTATTTCCATACCCTTTTCCCACAATTCCCTGTCTGCGCATGCGCAGAATGACGATGTTTCTACCCCAAACCCATCCAATCGGATGAACACTCACGAATGCTTAACGATGACACCTCATACGACCCAATCGGACCAATAAGGGTCCACCTCGACCCCAAACGCCTACGTCCATAAACTTTGTCTACTACGCATGCGCAGAATTACGTCAGTTCCACGCCATACCCATCTGGCCGGATGCTCCTTCACGAGTGCTACACATTGACACCCCCTGCGGCCCAATCGGACCAATAGTGACCCATATCGACCCCAACACGTATATTTCCATACACTTTGTCTACTGATCATGCGCAGAATTACGTCAGTTCCACGTCCCACCCATCCCGTCGGATGCTGCCTCACGTATGCTTCACATTGATACCTCAATCCACCCAATCGGACCAATAGTGGCCCAGCTCGACCGCAAAACGTGTATTTCCATATTCTTTGTCTACTGCGCATGCACAGAATCACGTCAGCTCCACGTCTCACCCATCCTGCCGGATGCTCCCTCACTTATGATTCACATTGATACCACACTCGACTCAATCGGACCAATAGTGGCCCATATCGGTACCAAAACGTCCATTTCCATACACTTTGTCTACTGGGCATGCGCAGAATGACGTCAGTTCCACGTCTCACCCATCCCGTCGGATACTCCCTCACTTATGATTCACATTGATACCACACTCGACTCAATCGGACCAATAGTGGACCATATCGGCCCCAAAACGTCTATTTCCATACACTTTGTCTACTGGGAATGCGTAGAATGACGTCAGTTTCATCTCTCACCCATCCCGACGGATGCTCTCTCGCGTATGCTTCGCATTGATACCTATCGGTCCAATAGTGGCCCATATCGGTCCCCAAAACCTTTATTTCCATACAATGTGTCTACTGCGCATGCACAGAATGACGTCAGTTCCACGTCTCACTCATCTCGGCGGATATTCCATCACGAATGCTTCACATTGATACCGCACTGGACTCAATCGGACCAATAGTGGCCCATATCGGTCCCAAAACGTCTATTTCCATAAACTTTGTCTACTGCGCATGCGCGGAATGACGTCAGTTCCAAGTCTCACCCACCCCGTCGGATGCTCCCTCACTTATGCTTCACATTGATACATCAGTCGACCCAATCGGACCAATAGTGGCCCATATCGACCCCAAAACGTCTATTTCCCTACCCTTCTCTACTGCACATGCGCAGAATGACGTCAGTTCCACGTCACACCCATCCCGTCAGATGCTCCCTCACGAGAGCTTCACATTGATAAGTCCCGCGACTCAATCGGACCATTAGAGGCCCCCTTGCTCAATACGCAAAAAAAATCACCACTTAGCTTCAAGACCCCGCCCATCGTGTTCTACGTGGTGAGACGCAAAAAAAAACAAGATCAACATTGTCCACTGACCCAGTATAGTAGGTACTTAGTGATCGACCCTCCGGTAGATATATATATATGCTATTTTCAACCTTGGTTAGTAGCATATGACTCGTGGTGTAATGGATAACGTGTCTACCTCTAGATAAAACGACCCTGGTTCAATTCCCGCTGAGACCCTTTCCTTTCTCCCACTGTACGGCTATGACGAGGGTTCCCCACTTGCCATTTATGCTGGACAAATAGATGGCGATATTGTCGGGGAACCTGTGCATTACGATGATGCTTCGGAAGGGCAGATAAAGGCTATATATTCTCTCGCAGAGGGACCTGATATTGTATTCCCGGACATTCCGAAGATGACCGAACATTATATTCCCGGAGATTGTCGAAGATTGCCGAACATTCCAGATGGTTCTCCCCTCGCGTATTTTATATCTCGGGACTACTTTCTCTTCGCAAAGGCTTGTTCCCGGAACCGGAAGCGACCGCAGCACCGCGGGAACGGGAAGCGACCGCATCACCGCTGAGGAACACATGTCCCAAAGATCATTTCCGGTCACGTGACCGGAAGTCCCGGAACTATAGTGACCTTGGCCTCCACCCCAGCACCACGTGACACCAAGGTCAAGGTCAAAGGTCAATGGGCGCCGAGATACGCTTTATGTACTACTAATGATTCTTTCGAAAATTACGTTGGTTGGAGCAAATTATAGTGGTGATTTTCTAAAAAGTCAAACATCCTACTAACTACTATTTTCTTCAACTATTTCACTGAAGCACGGTAAAACTGAAAAACTGTAAAAATTTAAATTTCTTTAAAATAGCTGTAAACTTACTCATCGTTTCTGCGCGCGATTCTGCTCGTGTCTGCCTCGTATTGACTGAAGAATGATCTGGTGAAGCTCTAGAGTCCTCTAGTGGGTCTTGGCACATACGGTCGGTGTATGCAGGCACATTTGGTTGATATGACAGTAGTATACAAAGGCTAAATTCGGTCGAATGCTCCCCACTGCGCATGCGCAGAACCTGGTGTGACGTCATAAGTGTAGGTTTTGGGGCTGTATTGGGGCGGTGTGCGCATGTGTGATGTGTGGGAGGTGGGAAAAGATGGCCGCCAAGATGTGGGAGGTGGGAAAAGATGGCCGCCATGTGGGAGGTGGGAAAAGATGGCCGCCAAGATGTGGGAGGTGGGAAAAGATGGCCGCCAAGATGTGGGAGGTGGGAAAAGATGGCCGCCATGTGGGAGGTGGGAAAAGATGGCCGCCATGTGGGAGGTGGGAAAAGATGGCCGCCATGTGGGAGGTGGGAAAAGATGGCCGCCATGTGGGAGGTGGGAAAAGATGGCCGCCATGTGGGAGGTGGGAAAAGATGGCCGCGAGTAGTAAAATGTATAAAAGGAGTTGATTTTTAGGGAAAGGGTGTATTCAATCTGACTTACCTGACCTGACTTGATCAGCCAGCCAGCCAGCCTGCCTTCCTGTCTGCCTGCCTGCATTCTGCCTGTGTGGAATGCATGTCCTGACTTGGTTCTGGGTTTTTTCCATCACGGTTGTGCGCAGGTGTATGACGTCACTGCCGGTCTGCGTGAATCGGGCGTGACCTGGGACTATGGGATGCATGTACTGACTTGGTTCTGGGGTTTTTCCCTCACGGGGAGGTCACGTGATCAGTTCAAGGTCATATCCATTTTTTATCGATATGTCAACTCCACACCCAGTCCATTAAATGCTCCTTCACCTATGCTTCAATTTGATACCTCACTCGACCTGTGGTGTGAGTGAGTGCAAGAATGTATTCATCCGCGGTGATGCAGTCATGTCTGGCGGTGATTCGGTCTCGGAAAAAAGCTTCCTTGCCCAATGCCTACGGACTTTACCGAAGATACACGGACTTTAACGAAAAGACACGGACGTACACGAAAAGACGCGAAGGTGAACGCCATTGTGGGAAACCTCCCACAGACAGGTCAGTACATGCATTTCTATGTTGTTCACGCATAATAAAAGGATTGATCTGTAATCTGTGCTGTTGTTGTTGCTCCCTTTTTTTGGACTAACCCATCAGAATAGTACGTATCACGGACTATACCCGTAGAGCTACATCTGGTCTATAAAACACGTCCCTCTGGATCACACACCTTCATTTCTACAGAGCCATGGCGGAGACCCAGCCCCATGCGACTCGCATTTTACAGTATGCCACCGTGGTGAATTCATTCACGGGTTACCGAGCAGTGGTCCGGTCCATGTTTGCAGATGGCGACGACAACGAGGGACGACGCCAGATCCCGAACGAGTTCACAGAAGCGGTCCTCCACAGAGTGCACTCGATGGAGAGGCGTGCCATCACTCACCACTACTGGACTATGACAGCCATCCTTGATGCTCGGGCTATGGACCACGAGCGCTCACGCCGCAACCAGCACCGGCTGGCTGGCCTCATACTAGTCTGTGCCCTATTCACCCTGGCGCTGTGGTATTGACACTATAAATACCAGGGTCAGACAGAGTGTGTGTCATTCACCGTTCGACATTTGGACCAAGCATGTCATCCGGCCTACGAGCCATCCTCCCCCTTACACCTTACCAGGTGGGATTATACGTTTATGAAGATTATGTGACTCTGGTGGAAGATAGTGGCGGGGATTGGAGGGCGTCCCCTGAGACTTTATCGAATACGGTGACACTACAGCGTGATGGGTGGACTAAGTTTAAACGGGTGTTGAGCGGGGAGTTAGACGGACACCTGATCCACCTGGACAAGGCCAACTACGTATACCATACTGCGCTCTACCCACGGGTGGGACGCTACCAAGAGCCGGCTCGAAGTTTCCTCCTAACTCCCTCTCTGTGGTCAGCCTTGGAGAAAATAGGCCCTCTGGTGGACCAGTTATTTATACCCGACGATCGATCACCCCACCAATTGGCATGGGCTCATGCTATCGAACACGCACTAGATGAACCTAATGAAAAAAAAGCGGATGGAGAAAATACTATATGTATAGAATGCGCAGAGGCTGGAATGACAGGGTCACCTCATGAAGCCACCCACACACACATGACGGGCCAGAACGATGAAGAAGAAGAAAAAATCCGTGATGAAGCCGCGGGGCCAATGGCTGAACCCCATGAACAACTACATGAACCCGACGACGATGCCATTGATTACCCCGCTACACTCAGTCAGCCCAATGACATGACCACCTGATCCTTTGATCTCACGGGGTTCTCCCTATAAATACGAGAGACAGTGAAATCTGGTACCATTCACGTACTGACCATGACGGAGCATATAGTACTGGCGTATTTCAGCTTGACCCCCGAGGTTTTCCTGCACGTGTATGCGGATAAGGTCGATATCATGGAGGAGGTGGTGGGAGACACGGACCCTACACAACCGTGCCCGGCTCACATTCGTCTGTCCCGGGAGGGCTGGACCAAATTCAAACGGGTGTTGTCTGGTGAACTGGACGGCGACCTCATCCACTTGTGTCACGATGTGTACATCCGACACGGCCCTTTCTTTGCTCAACTGGCTCGGCTAGATGGAGGTACAGTGCATTTTACCCTTCACCCTGATCTATGGTGTGCATTGGAAGATGCCGTGGTGGATGTGGATGAAGTGCTTATCAAGCGGTCATCAGACGAGTTGGACTGGTCATTGACCATGGCCACTGTGGAAGTCCACGAAGAAAATCAGAAAGAAACTCAGGCCCAAGATATACCCGTTATAAATAAACGATAGAGCCAGGGTCCATCATCATTTTGTCACCATGAAGCGCTGGGAGAAGGTGTTGGATAACTTATACTACAGTCCCGACAGTCCGGCAGCCTATAGTGCATTGTCGGCTCTCTATCGAGCGGCCAAACCCCAGGGGGTACAACGTGCCCAAGTCCGAGATTGGTTAAGAAGACAAGACACCTATACCTTACATCGATCTGTCCGTCGCCATTTTCTACGGAACCGGGTCATCGTGGGAGGAATAGATGCCCAGTGGCAAGCGGATTTGGTGGATATGAGCGCCTTTGCCAAACACAACGATGAGAATCGGTATATCTTGACGTGCATCGATATCCTATCCAAGTATGCGTGGGTGGTACCCATCCGGACGAAAACGGGGGCAAATCTCATAGCGGCGTTCAAAGACATCTTCAAGACCGGGCGCAAACCTTTGTATTTGCAAACCGACGAAGGCACGGAATTCCTCAACAGACCGTTCCAAGCCTTTCTCAAGAAACAGAAGGTGTTTTTCTTCCATACGTACAACGAGACCAAGGCTTCCGTGGTGGAGAGGTTCAACAGGACATTCAAAGGCCGCATGTATAAATATTTCACCTATAAGAATACAAGGCGGTACATCGATGTTCTCCCGAAACTGGTGAGGGGTTACAATCGAGCCTATCATCGAAGTATAGAGAGAGCCCCCATTACCGTGACCCAACGCAATGAAGCCCAAGTCCGGCGTGTCTTGTACCCCAGGCCATCGCAGCGAACGACGAAGGCGGTGTACAAGGTCGGCGACCCTGTACGGATCAGTAAAGTCAAGGGCAAGTTCGAGAAAAGTTACTTGCCCAACTGGAGCGATGAGCACTTCCTGATTAAACGGCGCCTACCCCGACAGCGGCGAGTCTATGAACTGGAAGATCTCCAAGGGGAAACGTTGCTGGGGACGTTTTACGACACGGAATTACAGCCTGTTGTAAAAACACAGCAAGACTACTACACGGTGGAGCAGATTTTGAAAACGGAACGTCGACGTGGCAAACTGTTTCATTTCGTAAAATGGCAAGGCTGGCCCAGTTCCTTCAATTCCTGGGTCGCTGCCAACCAGGTGAAACGACTATAAAACCAGACACCACTGCCGTCCTCCTTCATTCCACGTCCGACCCCAGTGCTATGGACCAACAGCAGCTGCCTCCGAAGACAGCGTCTCGCAAAACGCGCAAAGCGCAAGTGGGCTTTGGGGTGCTATTGCTAACCCTGCTGAGTGTGTTGTACGGAGGTGTGTTTTACGACGTAGCCTATGTCAGTACGTTACTTAACCAACTGAGAACACCAGCCATCAGTGAAACGGGTCTACAGAGAGCACCAGTCGTATCGAGCCCAGTCACCACCACCACCACCACCACCACCACCACACCCTGTGTACAAGCCACGTCGAGCTCTACACCTACACCAAGTACATCCACTACGTCTCAACACCTACCGGATTTCATCCCTCACAGTGAACCGACAACGACGACGACCACCCACGTTGTACCTACCCCCAGCACCATCTCTGAACGTGAACAGACAACGACGACCGACGTTGTACCCGCCACCACTCCAGTTCACTCGTACGAAATTTACAAGAGCGTGTTACCACGACAACGGATACACCTCAAACCATGGACCCTCGGTGGCAGCATCCCTTCACCTGCGTCATCGCAGGACCGACGGGCTCCGGCAAAACGCACTTCGTCAGGAAGCTCCTTCAACACGCCGACAGCATGATCACTCCACCCATTGCCCGAGTCGTGTGGTGTTACGGAGAATGGCAGGAAGCGTATGCAGCAATGCCCCACATCACGTTCGTGGAAGGCCTACCCAACCTGGCCGATTTGGAACCCGACACCTTGGTGGTTGTGGATGATCTCATGGCGGAGACGGATGCACGGGTCACCCAACTCTTTACCAAAGGCAGCCATCATCGACGGCTCAGCATCATCTACATTGTGCAGAATCTGTTCAGTAAAAACAAAGAACATCGGAATATCAGCTTAAATGCCCACTACCTGGTGGTCTTCAAAAACCCGAGAGATACCACTCAACTGCTGCACCTGGCGAGACAGATGTATCCCGGCCGCACACCGTTTGCGTTGGAAGCCTTCAAAGATGCCACAACCCCTCAGCACGGGTATATGCTCTTCGACCTCAAGCAAGCCACCCCCGACCACCTTCGACTACGGACCGGCATCTTTCCCGGAGAGACCCACCACGTGTACATGCAAAAATAATGTAAACACACCCACAGTGGCGCCTCCAGCTGGGGTCTGTGTGTTTGATGATGGGGAATAATAAAAAGAATGAATACCACAGCAGGGTTGACTTTGTCTGTGAGGTGGATAAAAAGGGCAGAGTTGTGGGTTCTAGCATTAGTTGTACAGGATGTCTGCGCGAGTACGGAAGCACGCTCCCACGCTCCGTGTATTGAAGACGGCCCCACCCGAGTTGGTCCGAACCATTGTACGCGGTGCGGACCCTGACCTTGTACGCTGTCTGTGCGAGATCGGGTACAACCTGTTAAAAGGCAACGTACCACTGACTCCGGCTCAGAAGACCAAGTTGGCCAAGCATAAGACAGGTCTCCGAACCCTAGTCCACAAGCGGGTCCCTCAAACACAAAAGAAAAAGGTGTTACAGAAAGGCGGCTTTCTCGGGGCCATCTTAGCACCGTTGGCTGCTTCCGTGTTGGGTCCAGTATTGGGTGGACTCTTCGGCCGACAATGAACCACACGAAAAAAATGGTCCTCGTCGAACCACGGTTCCTGCAAAACCTCCAATCACCCTACCCTGTCCCACCTACGGTGAAGACCATAAACAGCCTCGATGGAGAGATGCAACAGATCTTAGAGAGACCGGGGTTAAGCGACAGTGAGAAGGTACAACGGTACAATGAGACGCTTCAACGGTACATGACGTTCATGGACCAATACAAAACCCTGTCTACCCCAGCAACAGCACCACCACCACCACCACCACCACCACCACGTGACAGACCGCTGACCTCAGCACCGCTCCAACAGCCGGGTGAGGTAGCCCCCACAGCCCCACAGTGGGTGGAAGACGAAGTGCTGAAGAGTGTACCTGCCTCGTTCAAGAAACAAGCTGGCCTGGTATTACAACGGATGAAACAGAATCCTAACATGACTTGGAATGATAAAGGCGAACTCCTGGTACAGAATCAGGTGGTCCCCGGCACCCACATGACGGATTTAGTGAATGATCTGATGCGTCAACGCAGATCGCACACCGATCCTCGAGGATGGAAGGTCTTCGCTCAAGGCTTGAAAGACATGCATGTACCACAGGAATTGGTGGGGAACCCCCACCGCTGGGCCTTTATGCAGCAAACCCAGCAATCACCGAGTGGCCCACTACCTTCTTGGGAAGCCGAATGGGAACCGGAGTCACCCCCAAAACACCACCACAACGGGCACTTTCTTTTCGCGCCTATAAAAAAACACCCTTGATCAAGACACCCCACATCTCCAGAGCCGTGACACGTAGCAAGTCACCGCGACGAACACGACGCCGCACACAACCGCCCAAGGCGTGGAAGACCTATTAAAACCAACAGCAGCAGCAGGACAGCTCAGTCGCCATGTCTTACCTGACCCTACCCAGTAACAGTTCGCTGGATGTGTTTCCTGACAACACCGTGGCCAAGTACGTCACCCAGTTACCGCAACCGTTACATTTACCTGGACGCTGGGAATGTGCCCTCGTGGAGATTCAATACCCTTACTCGTGGTACAACGTGCGAGCCAATGAAGTGTGGTACGAGGTCACCTACGAAGGCAAAAACACCCGACTCACCCTGCCCGAAGGCCAATACGATACCCCCAAAGAGTTCATGGGTGGGCTGTCAAGACTGATGCATGATAAGGCGCTACGGGGGGTGACGGATAGTGCAACACGCCTGATAGCCTTGCGCTTCAAGAGAAACGTGTTCTTCGATGTCAACGTACACAACGACAAGGCACAGCTTACCGTCACCGATACCGTGAATGTGAAACTCAGTCCTACACTACAGCAAATGCTGGGTTTCGATCTACAGACGTTCGCTGGTCCCAACCAACACCATGGCGAGATGCCGATGGATATGAAGTCGGGTATGTACGGACTCTACGTCTACTCGGACGTGGTGGACAACCACATCGTGGGCGATATCAACACACCTCTGTTACGGGTGGTCCCCATTAAAAAGACGTATGGCGATCAAGTCACCCACAGTTTCACCCATATCATGTACTTGCCCGTACGACATACCGATATCAACACGATCACGGTGGATATAAGAGATGACACGGGACGAGCGGTGGCATTCGAACGAGGAAAAGTGGTGCTGACACTTCATTTTCGACAAGCACGTGCTCCCCACTTTGCATAATGAAAGTACCTTACGAGTGCGATGCACGCAGCTATACCGACTATTATGCCCAACAGGCCGGGGGTGGCTTTCCGGTCTTCAGCGGTGCACGCATGCAACGAGGACATGGACTGGGGAACATACTCGGCAGCATTGTGAAAACGTTCCTGCCCTTGGTGACGCGTGGGGTGAAAGCAATCGGCAAACAAGCGGTACGCAGTGGACTGCAAGTGGCCGGTGATGTCTTGGGGGGTACGGCACCCCGACAAGCCTTGAAACGACGGGCCAAAGAAGCGGGAGGCGTCTTGGTGGCCAAAGCACAACGCACCGTAGGGAATAAAAGAGCTGCCCCACCGAGATCACGCACCAGTCGACGACCGACCCAGCGACGACGCACATCCAAGAAGACCCGGGATATCTTTTCTTAAAACATGGCCTTAATCCACGCCGAGTCCTGCCCCTCCACCAACAGTGAATTTGATTTGTGGACCGTGCCGCCCACACAAACCAGTGCCGAACAAGGATTATGGGTGGAGCATCTCCCGCTCTCCAGCATCAACGAAACCGGGCCCATCGAGTTCACCATCAGTAATGCGGATACGGCCTATGTGGATTTAGCCCATACCTACTTGTATGTGAAAGCCAAGGTGGTCAATGGAGCTGGCACGAGACTCGCTGACCAAGCAACGGTGGGCCCGACGAATCTCTGGCTGCACTCGATGTTTCAGCAGGTGGATATTTTTCTCAGCGACAAACTCATCAGTGACTCCACCAACACGTACCCCTATCGAGCCTACATCGAGACACTGTTGTCGTATGGCCGAGAGGCTAAAAATCTCAGCTGACAACCGCTTTATTCTACAGGGACACGGCCGAGCACATGGACACGGCGGACAATGGGGGATATAACAAACGGAAGGCTTTCACTGCGAACAGTGCCTCGGTGGATATGATGGGTCGACTGCATGCAGACATGTTCATGCAAGACCGGTACCTCTTGAACAAGATCCCCATCAAAATCCGACTGATACGGGCGCCTCCGACCTTCGCCTTGATGGCCACTAACGTAGAGGGGCATGTAGCGGACTATAAGATTGTCATCCAAGACGCAGTCCTGTATGTCCGAAAAGTGAAACCGAATCCAGCCGTTCAATTGGGACACATGAAAGCCTTGGAAACAAAACCAGCCCAGTACCCTATCCGACGTGTACAAACCAAAGTGTTCTCTGTGCCTGCTGGAAATATGGGCGCCAACAAAGAAAACCTGTTCCTGGGGGAACTACCCAAGCGATTGATCCTGGCCTGTGTAGAAAATACCAGTTTCAGCGGAGCCTACCCAGAGAATCCGTTTGACTTTAAACATTTCGGCATCAATTTTGTGGCCCTGCATGTGGATGGACAACAGGTGCCAGCCACGGCCTTAACCCCGAACTTTGGGCGGAGGAATTTCATTCGAGCCTATCAGAGCCTGTTTACAGCCACCGGTCAAATCAACCAGGACGAAGGGAATATGATCAGTCGGGAGGACTACGCGAACGGATACACGTTGTTCTGTTTCGATCTGACCCCCACCTTAGAGAACGACCATCAGCTGGCTCTAGCCAAGCAAGGCAACTTACGGTTGGAAATCCACTTTGCACATGCCCTGCCGACCACCGTCAATGTGATCTGCTACGCCGAGTTTGACAACATCATTCAAGTGGACAAGGCGCGCAACGTCCTGTGTGACTTCTCCACCTAACATGGATACAGAGCAGATAACCACCGTGCTGGAGAATGACCCAGAGACACGTAGGGTCTTTCAAGGGGTGTTCGCCCGAGATGTGTTTCCATTAGACCGAATGTATCCGGCTGCTTACGTTCTCAACACGGACCCGATGGATCGACCCGGTGAACACTGGGTGGCCGTGTACTTGACAGAAGAGCAGGGGGAATACTTTGACCCGTACGGTCTGCCACCCCTCCATCCCGATTTAACAGACTTCATGGATCAAGGCACAGAGACGTGGTGTTGGAACAGTCAAACGTTGCAAAGCCTGACCAGTGGCGTGTGCGGACAATATTGCTTGTTTTACCTGTACCATCGATGCCGGGGAAGACCCTTATCTACTATCGTACAGATGTTTGACGAGTACCCCCAGGCCGAGGACCGCGATGTACTCGTCTATGACTGGGCCGCCCATCATTTCAATGTACAAGCCCCGTTCTGGGCTTAAGTTAATGACAAGCCCCTTGTTCTGGGCTTCAATGTACAAGCCCCTTGTTCTGGGCTTCAGTTAATGACAAGCCCCTTGTTCTGGGCTTCAGTTTTCACGTGGTTGTTCTCACGTTGTTGTTGTTCACTGAATAAAAAAAAAAAAAATGAGATCTCACCAAAAAACCCTGTCTTGTGTGTTTTATTCCTAATGCATCAATGCCCAATGTGGAGATTCAGTCAAACTGAAATCAGTGGTGTAGGATGGAGTCAAAATGTAACCCATCAAGTTTAGAAGGCAAGAGCACTATAGTAAAAAATAGAGAACCAATGAAATCAGCCTACAGACCAAGTACGTGTCTTTGGTCTAGGTTTGGAGCGGGCATTTCATTGAGGTACGTGTATACGGTGAGTGAAGAGACTCGTCCAACACGTATCGATTATGACTATAAGTTCTATGAGCATAATGCATGAAAGTGGCTTTGAACACCGTATTAGCCAATCAGTGACCTAGAATGGAGCCAAAGCTAACCCATCCATGTCCAGAAAACATTACCCGGATGTACAAGAACCCTGATGTAGGCGCGGACGTCAGCGAAAGCACACGGTGAATACCCCAATTCGATGGGCTGATTGTTCGGCCGCTGATTGGTTCTATTTCTCGACCGCTGATTGGCTCTTTTTTCTCGATCGCTGATTGGTCCACATGGAACTGCCCATCTTTCCCAGGTTCATGTAGAATCCCCTTTTTGTGCTCAAGCTCTGACTATAGCGATACCGCAACATTGTCTCATTGGACATTGGACCGTCTGACCTGGAGGTCACCCTTTGACCTTTTCACCCGCGTCCGCGCGCGCGCGCGCACACTACCGGGAATGACGCGCACTTCCGGAGAACGCGCGCGCGCTGCGGCCGGGGCGGGGCGGGGCGGGAAAACACCCCGGCGGTTGAACATTGCAACTCTTGTATGTTTGGAGGTAGTGTTTAGTGAAAACCCGGAAGTGACGTTACAACCCACGTCACCTGCGTATATACTCCTGTAAAATAGAGCCGATTTTATTTCTTTGGAAGGGACAAGGTGAATTGCGCTTTTTATACTACTAAACTGTGATGTAGATTACATCTTACATAGGCCTTAAGGCCGTGATATGCCTATGAAGTATTCTGGGGCATGGTCAATACTTTCCAATTTTCCCTTCGTCTACTACTCGCCGATTTTTTTGATTTTTTTATTATTTATTTATTTATTTATTTATTTATTTATTTCCTCGAGAGCTTTAAAATAAGACCTCACTCTACCCCATCGGGCCACTAGTGCTCCAACATGTCCACCCCGTATGGATTGATACATACCAATATCCCAGTATATGAGTGTATATGGGTCTATATGGATCTATATGGATCTATATACAAGCCTACGCGGTACTTTCAAATTTTTTTCCATCGTATTCTACATGATCAACCTCATAGCTCATAGTAAAAGCCATAAAAAAACCCGATCACCCCTATATCCATTCAGGCTAAATATAGCGGACATGATCTTCGAATTGGTCTAGTCCGAGTTGTCTCCCTTGCACCAAAGCGAATAGATGGCGCTGTGGTTTGAACGACTTTATTATCCGGGGAAATTTTGGTGTTCAGTAGCCATTTTGTGTTTTCTGAGCGGGAGAACATTCTCTGTTGCAGTGTATAACGGAACTTTGTTCCATTTCGGTATCCGCTGAGATGAATAATGTGATCTGCATCATGCATCGCCTGCATGTCACACGTAGACTGAAATCGAGGGAGTGTGCTGTGTTCCAGCGGACGCATCAATTTGTGTGATATCCGACAGGAAACGTGAAAATTGATATTCTTTCACAGATTTCGAAGTGTATAGGCCTACAGTTCTGGTGAGAATGAACGCAGCCTTTATGATCAGCGATTGAACGATAATGTAGGCCACCGAACAGGTTTTGTGGAATCAACATTGTGTAACGACTGGAGGGATTTTATCGGACATGTGCAGTACGGAACGCTTATCGTGGCAGTCCGTATAATTTGTCAATTTCGAACAGGTTTTGTGGAATCAACATTGTGTAACGACTGGAGGGATTTTATCGGACATGTGCAGTACGGAACGCTTATCGTGGCAGTCCGTATAATTTGTCAATTTTTGTGTTTGGCACGACAACAGTGAAAACTGATGGATGAAATTCTACTCCACGGGGAACGGTAACGAATGAATGGAATATCTTACCAAACTCTCAGGTAGGATGTGGGTTTCAGGAGTTCACCGGGTGTGACAATTTCTTTATAATGATTTGTGATAAAAGCGGGTAAAACCTAATGTCAAAATCTCCTTGAAGGTCACGGAGATGTCGATTTATTGCTGATCAGCTGATTTCCAGGACAGACAGACATTATTTCGGCTCTTTTCTCTTCGAAATTCTTGTAATTTGCTCAATACAAATAAATATTTAAATTGACTCTGAGTTTTCTGTTGGCATTATTTCATAAAACATATCATCTCGTCGGTATAGTGTCGGTATGGCAAATTGGTCATGAGAAATGTTGGCGATCTTGGAGAAGTTGGCAGGATATCATACAGGAAGAAATATTTCTAATGAAGGCTGACGGTCTGGTGTGAGATACTGAATGATTCTTCGATTTTTTGCCATGGGATGCTCTTTGAAAAAGTTATTGGGTGCTCTTAGGAAAAGATCGGAGATGCACTTTGGAAAATTGAGCCGCTGTTGCTTGTCTCTCTCGGCTCATGCAAGATTTAGAAACAGCATTCTCCGGAAGCATAGGAAAATTGTAACATCTCGTCTAGATCATCAAAAATTTGGTCTACATCTGGAGTAACATCCGGTGTAGTTGTTGTCAAGGCGAAGAAATTATCCAGCGGCGAAGTTTCTGCAGGGTAGTTCCGGGGTTCAGGTGAGAATAAGTGGCTGATTATATCATCTAATCGAGGTTCATCGTGTGCCAAATTCATGATACTGTCGAGGCGTTGTACTTGATTATCATGATTTGTGAACAAATCTGATGTGTTGTCAATATCCATGAGTTGCGCCAAGGGTAAATCCATGACTGAGCACTCAGAGATTAATTGTGAATAATTAAAAAAATGTGGTATTTATAGTGTAAGACACGCGCGCATGCGCAGCGAAAACACACTGGTTGTATCGTGTGCTACGCTGCTGAAGAAAAAATATATGTGTGTTTGTTTAACAATTATAAACAGCTTTTCATTTTACAATCAATGTCAGGACACCTGTAAATTTTATTACAAGTTAAACTCAGGTCATTCATTAGTGTTATATTTAACATTTAACAACCTAACGTTAGAATAGAGGATTATTTTTATTAATTTTAGGCATTTTAAAAATCATAAAGTTAGTGTACGGTAGTGTAAAACCCAGGTACATTGGAAAATAATTTAATTTTCCTGGCTAAAAAAAATACGTGTACACTATGGATTAGTGTTATCATAATTCCGAGAAAATTGTAACGGATTTATGAAAAAAATAAGAAATTTTTATGCTTGAACAATGATAACAAAGTACACTTGGCGGCCATGTTGTACTCACTGACACTTGGTGGCCATCTTATTCCCACCTCCCACAGCTTGCACTCAGTGACACTGGGGGCCATCTTTACCCACCTCCCACATCATGACACTCGCGGCCATCTTTTCCCACCTCCCACATCATGACACTCGCGGCCATCTTTTCCCACCTCCCACAGCTTGCACTCAGTGACACTGGGGGCCATCTTTACCCACCTCCCACATCATGACACTCGCGGCCATCTTTTCCCACCTCCCACATCATGACACTCGCGGCCATCTTTTCCCACCTCCCACAGACCACTAAAAGTATAAATACGTGTATATTGTAACAGTTATTCACCCATACAATCATGAATTCAACAAGACGTGAGCTGTTTACACAGCATCCCGTTAGGGACCCGAGAAATGCCGCTACACAACACCCAGAGCTGGTTAGCGTTCTGGAAAATGATGGAATGAGGGTAACCACCAGTTTTTCAAAAGGGAATTGGAAGACGAAGAAAATGCCCAATTGGAAAGACTAAGGGATGAATATGACGCAGAAATAGGCACGATGGAAACCCTACAAGAACCTGATAATGACTCAACTGATGAGGAACTACAAGATGAACTGCCATGGTTAAATAGTAGACGTGGACCCACGACAACGCCTGGTGAAATTCCAATGATTTCAACTACCGCCGAAACTCCACCACAACAATGCTGTGGGTGTAAAGCCCAGGTAACCCACCTGAACAACTTGATTAATGAACTGAAAGAAGACGCGATTAAAATGGGCGAGGAGCTTGACAGACAATACGAACAACTGGATAAAGAGCACAAAATATCACGCTGTAGCATATGTACAGATGACCAAAGCCAGTTTGCTGTTTTACCATGCGGTCATTTATGTCTATGTGCAGGTTGTTGGGTGACACTCACGTGTGTAGGAGACATGTGTCATTGCACTGAGGCCGGCGAGAACCATCTCAAAATAAAATGTCCAATTTGTCGGAAACATGTAGCAGGAATAAAGAAAATATACCGTGCGTAAGTGTGGTGGTGAAGTAACACTAACGGCCCTTTTCAGGGCCAACCATCTTTCCCGGAAGAGGAATTTCTAACTTTGCACAAAAATTAACATCAGACCCCATCATTGTTATGCCCCAAGAAAAAAAATTCAATTTTTTCAATTTTTTAACAATTAAATATTGAAAAAACGGAAAAAGGGGAATTAGAAGGGGGGGACAAGGGGGAGGGAAGGTTGATGGAATGGCCAAAATTTTTTTTTTATTTTAAAAACAAGGAAAAAAAGATTAAAATGGAACCCAAAAAAAACTTTTTCATTTTCTATGTTTTTTAACAATTAAATATTGAAATTAAGAAAGGGGAGGGGTGAATTGGAGGGGGGGACAGGGGAGGAGGGAAGGTGGATGGAACAGCCAATCTAGGGAAGCCCCTAATGGGCCAATGGGGTCGAGTGAGGTATCAAATTGAAGGTGAGGAGAAGGGCTATCTGATGCACTGGGTATGGGATTGAACTATCACCCTTCTGCGCATGCGCGGCAGTGAAGGGTGTAATTATCACCCTATAGCAAAAAAAATTATTTTTAAAATGGGCCAATGGGGTCGAGTGAGGTATCAAATTGAAGGTAAGGAGAAGGGCTATCTGATGCACTGGGTATGGGATTGAAATATCGGCATTCTGCGCATGCGCGGCAGTAAAGGGTGTAAATTATCACCCTATAGCAAAAAAATTGTTTTAAAAATGAGCCAATGGGGTCGAGTGAGGTATCAAATTGAAGGTAAGGAGAAGGGCTATCTGATGCACTGGGTATGGGATTGATCACAGATTACAGATCAATCCTTTTATTATGCGTGAACAACATAGAAATGCATGTACTGACCTGTCTGTGGGAGGTTTCCCACAATGGCGTTCACCTTCGCGTCTTTTCGTGTACGTCCGTGTCTTTTCGTTAAAGTCCGTGTATCTTCGGTAAAGTCCGTAGGCATTGGGCAAGGAAGCTTTTTCCCGAGACCGAATCACCGCCAGACATGACTGCATCACCGCGGATGAATACATTCTTGCACTCACTCACACCACAGGTCGAGTGAGGTATCAAATTGAAGCATAGGTGAAGGAGCATTTAATGGACTGGGTGTGGAGTTGACATATCGATAAAAAATGGATATGACCTTGAACTGATCACGTGACCTCCCCGTGAGGGAAAAACCCCAGAACCAAGTCAGTACATGCATCCCATAGTCCCAGGTCACGCCCGATTCACGCAGACCGGAAGTGACGTCATACACCTGCGCACAACCGTGATGGAAAAAACCCAGAACCAAGTCAGGACATGCATTCCACACAGGCAGAATGCAGGCAGGCAGACAGGAAGGCAGGCTGGCTGGCTGGCTGATCAAGTCAGGTCAGGTAAGTCAGATTGAATACACCCTTTCCCTAAAAATCAACTCCTTTTATACATTTTACTACTCGCGGCCATCTTTTCCCACCTCCCACATGGCGGCCATCTTTTCCCACCTCCCACATGGCGGCCATCTTTTCCCACCTCCCACATGGCGGCCATCTTTTCCCACCTCCCACATGGCGGCCATCTTTTCCCACCTCCCACATGGCGGCCATCTTTTCCCACCTCCCACATGGCGGCCATCTTTTCCCACCTCCCACATGGCGGCCATCTTTTCCCACCTCCCACATCTTGGCGGCCATCTTTTCCCACCTCCCACATGGCGGCCATCTTTTCCCACCTCCCACATGGCGGCCATCTTTTCCCACCTCCCACATCTTGGCGGCCATCTTTTCCCACCTCCCACATGGCGGCCATCTTTTCCCACCTCCCACACATCACACATGCGCACACCGCCCCAATACAGCCCCAAAACCTACACTTATGACGTCACACCAGGTTCTGCGCATGCGCAGTGGGGAGCATTCGACCGAATTTAGCCTTTGTATACTACTTATGACGATTTGTCTTCAGTCAGACCAGCCGCCGCTATGTTTGAGCACACAGCGTCTATTGAATGGAATATATATGTAAACTATTTTAAATTGTACTGTTGGAGAAATAACTAGAATATTCCTAGATTTAAGCAAAGAGTTCGGGAAGATACGTGCACTATGATCATTTTGCCTATAGAGTCATAACATAGGGAGTTTCGTAAATATTTCGAAATCGACCGAATTTCCTATTAACAGACACCTTATAACAGGATAAAAGTAAACAGAAGCACAACAGAACCATTTATTCGTAGTACCTGTCGCACATCAAATGTGGGTCTGTCAGATTCAGGTGGATTTAAGTGGACAGTAAATGAAGCTTACGGTAATCCTGTAACTTGATCCGTATTCACTACTTTATAAGTGCCTTGAAATCGAACCCCGACATTTCTCAACACCAGCCGCAAACAGAGAGCGAAAACAAATATTATCCGTTATATCCATGCTATTAGAGAAATGGATGGTTACCCCTCATATTTATATCTGCTAATTATATATCTATATAAGTATATATATTCTACCCCATATGGCAAACTGAAGAACTCCTGGATTTGGGAATTAAATCTGATGAGCTTCAAACATAAAAACGAGATAATTTCCCTTCGAATTCAATGGTACACGATGCAAATACAAGTGATGCAATATATCTACAGCTAGTATGGTGTCCTCCTGTTTTTATTTCCTGACTTATCTTATCTTATTAGCCTATAGATAATAGTCTATAGTCTTAGCCTATAGTCTTAGTTATTACTGAAGGTTAGCGCACATTCTGACTTTTAAAAATGAACATGATCTTCTCTCTTAAATGGATTCTTATCCCGATCTATAAATATAATGTTGGTGGGTCCACCTTTGCTTACGTACTTGTTTATTTGTTCGCTTTAAAATTCGGGAATCAAGAATGATATTCTCATTCGGGTCTAAGAGACGGTTCCCGAATTGGATCAACATAGCATACCAAATTGCCGCAATTCTATGCTTCGAAGGTGTGGGCTTGCATTCTCCAAAAGTCCTGTGTAACTACTGTGGCTATGATATAATATCGTTGTGCATGTCGCCCACAGTTACATACTGGTATCCACTGAGAGGGCCATATACACAAAAACTGAAGATCGTCCGGTGTTCGTACCTTATACATGTATACACTAAGTTCAACGTTAAAGTATGAAATATCTCCCATTCATTCAAGTGTAGGCCTATATCATGCCTGGATAATCCTATCGTTGTGCCATTACACAGATTGATGAATTTTATCAGTCAACACCTACATGTACTTATATTACCTTAATAACAGCCATTTCTCGCAATCTATGTGGTTCTATCACAGTACGGGGTCGAAGTGTCGTATCTCTTTGCCATTCATAATGATTGAAATAATACGTCAGGCTGGTTATTCTTGGAAATCAATGGTATACAGATAGATAGATAGATAGTTTATTGCATGAATTGTGCCCCAGAAAAGGGCTAAAACACATACATACATACAAAATATACAGACATAACATAATATACACAGTAAAATAATAGATAGGGTACACATACTAAAATACCTCATTAAAAACTTGATGGCGGATACTCTTATTTTGCTTGCTTATTGGCACGGATATATATTAATATGTTACAGCTTTACACAATGGTAATGTTATGCAGTATTCAATTATCTGTAGTACTGAAGCAGTCATATACAAATTTTGCTACATTCTTGGTAATTATTTTGTCTGAACAACTTAACAGTTTTATAAAAAGATCATCGTTTGATATATCGGATGTAACAGATGACTCAATATTCTTCAACAATATATCCCGATGTGCATTAAAAGCAGTACAGCACAATAGGAAGTGTTTTTCATCCCCAATTACCTGACAAGTTGTACACAGTCTGTCACATCTGGGAGTCTTGGTATACCTGCCACTTTCTATTGGTAGTCTATGTGCACTAATTCTTAATTTTATTAGTGCTGATCAATGTGTATAGTTGTTCACTGACAACAAAATATTCTCGAAACAGAGGTATTTTTTCTCCATCTTATAAGTATCGAGTTTGCTGGACATATTTAATTATTCTTTCCAAGTGCAGACAAATTTCTCTTCCAGCTGTTTTTTAATGTACTGATTTGTAGCATTAGGGATTTTACACCCAAGATTTTCCAAGATATGATAAGAATTTGTAACCTCAAGTACATTTTTGATATACCCGACCCAGTTATTACCGTTATTGACTCTATGGTCCTCACTCTGCTAAATGAATGCCTTATACAAAAGCGAGTCTGGATCAGATTGAAGAATATGGCTCAAGTAATTGACACTGTTCAAAATAGCCTTTATCTTAAGAGGTGATCTCCCCAGTTCACCCAGAACAGCCAGGTTCACTGCCTTTGAGTGAACCCCAAGGATACTCTTACAAAATTTAATATGAACACTCTCAGTGTCATTTGCCAAGTTAACCAGCTTATTTACATCCGTGCATACATTTAGGTACCCAATCCATATTTCGGATCCATAATTAAGGATAGGTTGAACCATGGAGTCAAATAACTTACAGGACAGTTCTGGTCTGATGCCATTGAGATTAAGTGCATGTCTAATTGCATACAATGCTTTGCTTGCTCTACATGCCAAGTTTGAAATGGTCATATTAAATTTGCCATTGTTATGAATGACTAGCCCTAAGTATTTGTATGAGGTTACATTTTCCAGTTTTTCACTTCCAATTGTGAAACATGGATTCTCCTTCTTGCTTTGACCGAAGATCAATATTTTAGATTTTGATTTATTAACGGAGAGTCCCCATTTTTCAACATAGCTATGGAGCTTTTCAAGCTTGGCCTGTAGATCACATTTACTAAGTGACAGTAACACAATATCATCAGCATAAGCTAGGCTATGTATGGGTGTATCCCATAAGACAGGAGAGTTATCAGTTTTTACATTACTTAATAAGTCATTTATAAATATTTTAAATAGCACTGTGCTTAGTACGCTTCCTTGATGGACCCCTCTTGATACTGGAAAAGCCTTACTGAGGTCATACTTTGTTTTGACACAAGACTGACTGACCTGATACACGTTTTTAATTATTTTGTACATGTTGCCTTTTATGCCAGCCTGAAGGAGTTTCAAGTACAGAGCATCATGCCAGACTGTATCAAAAGTTTTATGAAAGTTTTTGCAGCATGAGTATATCTTCTTCTTAGATTTCATGTGCTTATCAATTATAGTTTTCAGCACAAAAATATGATCTGATGTCCGACTGCTTTTTTTAAATCCTATTTGTGACTGGGAGAGTAACTGTTGCTCTTCTACAAAATCGACCAGTCTGTAGTTTAAAATTTGGGTAAACAATTTCCCAATACAGCTGGTTAGGGTTATTCCCCTGTAATTATTTGCCTCTAAAGGACTACCCCCTTTGTGTATGGGGACAATCATACCAAAAGTCCAAGTTTTGGGGAAGTTACCAGATGTGAGTATTGTATTAAACAGTTCTGTCACCATATCAATGATGTGTGGCAGAGAAGCATTGATCATCTCATTGGAGATGCTGTCAATGCCACTAGACTTGCCGTTTTTCAGCTTTTTCGCAACTCGCAAGATTTCCTTGCTGCTAATAGCTGCATCAAGATTATAGCTACCAGATGCTGCTTGTTCTTCTAGGCAATGCAGATCGTGTGTCACCTCAGCATGATGGGCTGCGCTAGCACTATTTTTGTCACGCTCATGAAGACTGGAAAAATGCTTATGCCACTCACCAATACTAATCCGTTCGGCTGCACTACAGTCGTTACTCTCACATTTCAGTTTTTTGACTATATCCCAAGCAACTGAGGCATCGTTGTCACACATCATGTTTAGTTCATTGAGTAGATTATCTCTGTATTGTTTCCGTCCTTTCTTGACGGTATTCCCTATGTTTATTGTAATACTTTGATTTGATACGAGCATTACCGGGGTTCTTGTTGAACGCCTTATTTAGCTTATTTGCCTCCTTGCGCAATTTTCTACATTCGGTATTGTACCATGGCTTATCGATAACTTTGTTTGACCCTTTCAAGTTACTGATTTTACGAAAAGAGTCATCTGCAGCCGAGGTCGAAGTAGTATTAAATAAAGCAATACATTTTTCCACATTTGGGTTGTTTGTTTTCATTTCATCCTTAATCAGCGAGCTAATCGTTGGAAGTGAGCTAAGGAGATTGTCAACAAAATCTTTCTCGCACTCTTCCTTCCAGATATATTTATCGGGTAATGGGTCAGTATGTTGCGACTCTGGCTGATTGATCACCAAAAATCTTAGGGGACCAGTTTTAATCACAGTCGAGACCATTTTGTGGTCAGAATATTCCCCTAAAAATGGGTGGACTTCAAAATCAATCACATTTGGAATGAATCTATGATCTGCTAAGAAATAGTCGACAACACTTTCACCTTGTCTATTAACCATCGTAAAGTCCCCCAATAAATCACTAATGGATCTTCCATTCAATATTCTAATACTGTTTGCTATACATAGCTCAAGGAGTCTTTTTCCCATGAGCTTCACCGTGAGGTCACTAGAATTTCTGTGCATACACAGGTCACTGATATAATCAGTGGGTAAAGGGAGGTAATCCTGATCATGACAGTCATCTATAATAAAATCTGCCTGGAGGCCCGTCCTAGCATTCAGATCACCACAGACCAAAACACTACCTTTTGCAGAGAAAAAGGTAATCTCATTTTCAAGATCATCAAACAATTTCGTGCTATGCTCCCTACCATAAGAGGAAGCTCCCTACTATAAGAGGATGCATTTCTGAACAAAACTGCCGATGTTTCACCTTTCCGGCCATTTCCAGAAATCTATGCAAATATGCGTTCGAACGGAAAGAAATTGGCTATACAGGTTGATCGCAAATATATCAAGTTTTCATAAACCGACAGATAATTAATGCGGTTCAGTTTTGGTACATCGCCTATATAACATGTACATCGGAATTTAGAAAATCAAAAAGACCGCCTGTATTACAACGACCATGCGTGTTGAATTTATCGTCCCGTTTTACGTCCCTTTTAAGCCTCATGGGAAACATACTAATATTCTCTAAGATTTTTTTTTTATCTTTGGTTCCCCCTGGATTTCAACACAGGCGAGTGGAATGTGTAATACTGACTTTCCGTGAGGTATTTCCATTGTCATATGACTTATTCAGCGCGTATTAACCAAAGGAACTCAATATGTAAGGCCTAACCAGGAAATATCTGTATGCGTATCAAAGACGTCTTTGAAACCTATTAACCCTATCTGGGCTGAAGATTTTCGGACCTGTCCATGCCTGGGTGGGGCCATTTCGCCCCCTCTCCCCTAATTATTTCTTCCACCCCATGAGCTAGAGTGCTGAAACTCACCACAACATACGCTTGGGTCAAGCTCTACCAGAAAATGTAAGAAAAACTCCAAAATGTCCACTTTGGTGACGTCACAGCGACGTCATGTTCAAAAAGGCATTTTTGGTCGATTCTTCGGTCATATTTATCGAATTTTTTTATTTATGTAATTTCTCTGCAAAAACTTCATGGTAAATTAGTAGATATTAATCTGACGTGAAATAATATAATTTTTACTCACTTTTCATCGCGGAAAAGCACTAATTTTCTAGAAAAATGTATCATTTTTCTGGCATCCTACATAACCGCCATTTTGAATTTTCCCATGATCCTCTGCTCGGGGGTTATTCAAATAGGCTCGAAATGACCCCAATATGATAAACCAGAATTCACGGAGTATTAACGTTCATTTCGTGACGTTACAGAGATAGAGCAGAGAGTTTGGTACAATAACCCCCCCCCCCCCTCGTCTGTCCCGGTAGGGTTAAACACACACATGTAATTCGCGTACCTTATAGCTGAATACACTATGCTACAGTTCTGAACACACACAAAACGTTTAGTATCCAGTAGCCATAGGGCAATGTAACTCCATGGTGAGTTGAAATTAGCATATCCATGTTTCTACATTGGTCTTTGCCTAAATATTCGGCATTCCATAAAAAAATAAATCAATAAGACGTGTAGTTAAGTTTGTCGGCATCTTGGACGAATGTGAACTGTGAGCTGACTGGCCTTGGAGTGGCTGTCTCGATGGGTTGTCAAACTTTAGCAAACACGGTATAATATAGTCGCTTAGCATAATAGCAGATCTCTATAATAACTGGAGAATGAATTATTAAAGTAACCCAATACAGTCAAGCTCGACATGATCATAAGTAAATCGTTCTCCATGTAGGGGAAGTAGAGTTATGAGGCTACCTGAGAAAATTTTCCATTTCACCAGAGCAAATGTCGGACTGTTTCTAATACTTACCGTACTGACATATATATTGACGAGAACCTATAATGTTGTAGCAAAAGGCCATTCGCCACTCCATTCCGTGGCTTTTGTATCTTAGGACCCCGCAGTCCTTTGTCCATTGGGACACTCGATAGAGCCAAGAATAAGATGCTGCATCAGACAACTCGGATCTTCTGTAGATTATAGGCGTACCTGTGAGGAACGAAATATGTTTGCCTTCATCAACTTGCATACAGTGTAAAACATATGTTTTCCATGTTCTGGTATACATATTCTATGTGTGTGTTGTATTATGTATATGTGCATACTTTTTCAATGACTGGACATTTCAACACACGCATGACCAGTGCTTCGAATGCAACATCAATTTAAGGGCTGTTGTCCGCAATTAAATTCTACGCCATCAATTATAACAAAGATTTCATATCAATAGAATGGAAATCAACAGCTACATGATCGCAGCCTGGTCATTATCAGGTATCTATTACATCCAGCTAACCTGTGTACGGTATATCTGAAATATTTTAGCATGTTTGTATGAAATCTACACGCGCCAAGCGCAGGTGTTCATTTGAGATATTCATTTTACCAGACGGATGAGGAATGGGACATCTGTCCACATACAATCGAATAGCAAACAAATAAATTACGAGGCAGAATTTCTTTATCAAGTTAAACTGTGGTTTCCATCGCGAAATTGGTTATCAAAACGACCAAATGGACCAATATTCACTTATGTTTCACACATCCGGTCTCAGGTGACAGAATACCATCCCCTCTCTCATTTGAGAGACGAGATAAACTCATTCACTGATACTGGCAAGTTGCCAACTGAGATGGGAGGCACTTTTCAAAACAAAGTGGAGAATGGTTGTCAAAGTTTATCTTATTTTCCAGCCTTACTTAGCTTTGTTGATAATCAATTTGAGTATCGCAATAAAATAACAAGCGCTGGATGAGCGCAAAGACCTCCGTCGAGGCAACAGGGTCCGTAGCGTAATACATCACTGAATAACATACGGCCGGATGCCAAGCTCAATTTTGCATTTGTTGGACGTTAGCTTCATCAATGGTAATTAATCTGGGATTGAGGGTTCCTCACTAGCATGTCCAGACAGGGATCTGAAAGTCACATTCCCAGCAAATAATTTTTGTTTAATTTGGCGTGCTTGAAATATTGGGGTATGGAATAGAGTATATTGATGGAAAACCTGGAAAAGTGCTTGAGACATTAGGCCCCATCCCACCCACACCTCCCCATGAGAGGATCCCCTCACCCAAATCAACACGTTAGCGACAGAAATGAGACCCTGTGTGCCTAGTTGTACCAACTTGCTTGTGATTTTGTGCTATAGGCCCAACACAGCAACACTTCATATTTTGTATGTGTACAGTATAGCATCATCATTGATGAGAGAATGCTCTTCAAAACACACCTGATTTTACCGACACTTCGTTCTGATCTGTCTCAACATCATATGATGAGGATTCAATGCGCTCGGTATAATTTTGTATACTGGTGTTACAGGTCACCTTCGCCTTCACCTTACTGTATCAATGGCCATGGACTTGTACATGTATCACATTCACATTGAATGGTGATGGCTGATGAGAATATTGCCCCTATAGAACAAATGACTGGATTCCACGCAGCAAATATTTATTGTGTAACAGTGAGAAGAAAATTAATTGTATAAACATTCCAAGCCTCATTGAACACAAGCCGCACCATACTTGATATGAATATAACGCGCGTACATTAGCTCGCTTGGACGTCGCTTAGTTAAATATGGACAGACTCGCAAAAATCTCAAAATTTTCAAAAGCCACAAAAATGCCCTCAGCTTGTACAGAGTAAGTAAAAATACTTATGTACAACTTGATGTTTAGAAATGGCTGTGTTGAGCGGTTCTATTCCCAACTTCTCTTTTATTCTATGTCATAGAGGACAGGGTCTGGTAGATAATTAAAAACTGTATTAACTCGGCTTCACATTTTAGAGAATGACTTTAATTGAGCCAAAGATGAAAGAGAAATACACTTATAAAAAAATCTATTTAAAAAAATATATGTTTATATTAATTTCCATAATTTATTGAAAAAAACTATACGTAGACTTCGACCACCCAATATCTCATAGGCCAGGCAACTGTGAGAACAAGTGAAAGATACCCATCGAGTTGAGCGGATTTGCAGATAAACAACAACAAAAAATTGCACTTTGTACCTCACGAGGCCCTTCTCCATAGAGTGCATGCCAGTTATTTTTCTAGACTACAACAACAACAGTTTTTGCCTGTATCACAGTCCGAGCTTCCGATTACCCTTCAACCTTACCCAGACGACGGATAATTTTTGACAGATTGTCCGGCTAGGTTGCTGATCGGATTCACAGATCATGAATTCCACCGTGACGGAATCACCGTTGGGAAGACTTTTTCTTTATTCAAAGTCATGTACTCGGAAGTTCCGTGGTCATACCCATGTAGTTTCAAGTTTAGTTTGCTATTCTATATGACATCTGTTTACGGATCCATGAAAATCTACAGATGATCCAGCATTTTCAGTAAATCATGCTTCGAAATGTTCGTGACGGAATCACCTGAAACGGACATGACTCTTGACTAGTGTTGCTTGTCTATTTTTTTGCTGCTCTGTTTCAATCTGACTATTCTTATATGACATCTCTTACTAACATACAGTACCCAAGGATGATAAGATTTTTTTTCATCGTGAGAAAAACGCGACTGGATCATCCCAGGGGTTAAATCTAGTCCGTGACGGAATCGATAAAAAATCGTGATGGAATCACGAGTGCGCTTTTTAAATCTTATCGGTAAAAGTGCTTTATTAATTACACATTTTCTTCAAAAAAATATTCCTAGAGTAAATTTATCTCTTCTACTTAGAAAATTAAAACTCTGACCTCTTATTTTTACTAAGGTATACAGCTCCCGCCACATGCATATCTTTTCTGCAGATGTTTCAAAATAGTATAGTTTTCAGTAAAGTGCAATTTTTCTTCTTTGACAATTTAGAATTTCCCGAGTTCTTCATGTTAAAAAATTGCGGGAAAAATATTTCGCTATTAAAACACATCTTCTCTATTATTGGCTTGTTCCCGGGGATCATAGGAAGCGAATAGAACAAACAGCATGCTAATATAGGGTCTACGACAGAATGTGGAGTGAATTTTATGCGAAAAAGGGCTGTTTAGCAATGTCCGCTTTTCCGTGGAATTCATGAGCGCACGATTGAAGTATCATGGGAAGATATATATTTCCAGTCGCTATCTCCCCCCCCCCCTCCATCTTCAAACAAAAGGAAAAGAAAAAGCCGAGAGAGCGCCTCGTGAGGCAGAGTTATTTTTCCAGACTACAACAACAACAGTTTTTGCCTGTATCACAGTTCGAGCTTCCGATGACCCTTCAACCTTACCCAGACGACGGATAATTTTTGACAGATTATCCGGCTAGGTTGTTGATCGGATTCACAGATAACGATTGAAGCATGGGAAGATATATTTTTTCAGTCGCTATCTCCCCAACTAAAAAAAAAGAAAAGAAAAAGCCGAGAGAGTTCTTCGGAGTTTTACGTTTTTGACCTCTGACTTTGAATTTGACTTCTCACTTCCGACTCGCATCCTGGTGAATGACACTCGTCCTTTATCTTTTTGCCGATTCAGAGATTCTCGAGGAAGTTTCCAATTATACTATCTGGAATGCGAGTTTTTCTTTCGTGAAAATTTACTTTTTATGAAAGCGCAGGTTTGTCTTCGTCGCATATACCGGCCATCTGTACCGGCGCGAAGCTATAAGTACATGCGCGAATTTAGTACCCTCGAATAAAGAGACCCGGTGGAAGCGCTGCAAAGGATACACACCTTTTGTGACGTAAGCATTCATTTGTGTCCAAAGAAAAGATTCAAGATTTCGTCGGGAACCATGACGATCCCTATTGGAAATACTATGAGTCGTGGGTTCCCCGTATGACAATTATTTGGCGGGAGATTTCACGTTGCGCTCCTAGACCTCCGTCTGATCGACGGAGGTAAAAATAACGTATTAATAAGCGTGCTCTTTGACGCACGGTTAGGGTGGGAAAGTTCGCGCTTGCCTTAAAATATAAACTATCCCACACTAACCGTTCGGCCAATAATCATGAGCACGCCTAGGAAAACATTTCCTAAATTTTGCTACTTCTTAAATATAACAATATATAAAGAAATCAATAAATTGTTTTTTTTTTGTTCCGAAGAAGCCAGACTTAGTGTTCAGAATATTAAGATATTGGATTTACCATCGGTCCAAACATACGTCCCTTCTTCCTCCAAATCATTGGCGCCAAACCACCACCACCACGCGTTCATTTTACGGCTGTAGGTCTGCATCATCCTATTTATTTCTTCAGTCGGAATCTTTGCTAACATTCCACCAGTCCGCTCACATGAGCTCTTTGCGTTTTGCCATCTATCCGTCTTGTTGGCTGCCATAATATAGCATGTGTTATTATACAAAATAACGTCTCCCGAGAGTCCGCCTCGGTCTTCCAGCAAATGAGGAGGACAAGTCCATTTAAAAACAGCTGCGGAAGATAAAACAAAAAACGTGTACAGAGATGTCACCTGGATTGGATTTCTCATTTAGATGTCACATTATATCAGGACATTTTGTGAGACAACTTCTTTAGAGCGGTTAATACATGCAACTATTCAACAGCAGCCATTTTGGCATGCAGACGGTTTTGTCGTATTCATTCAAGCTGAGTCGCCATGATTATATGTTGGGTCTTATTACTAAAGCACAGAGAAAATACTTATGTGAGCAACAAAATACAAGTGATTTCGAGCATATATAGGGGTAAGTTGTCGGGGGTTACCGAAATGGATAATAGCATTTAAGGAACAAAATTCTGAATATGTAACAGAACTGAGATGAGAGGATCTTACATTCAGACCGATTATTGCTGGTCCAGTCTGCCCTACAAGCAGATTGACAGAGATTATTGATATCCTGCTCAAACCTTACGTTCAGTTTGTTCCATCATATGTTAGAGATGACGTCGATTTTTCAAACAAAATACCAACCAAAATTTCAGAGGATGAACTGCTCTGCACATTTGATGTGACAAACTTGTACGCAAATATTTCCCATGATTTAGGTTGAGCAGCTATCAGCTATTGGTTAGCCCATTATTCAAACCAAAATGATTACCGTTTCACGAAAGAATTCAATTTACCTGCTATCAGACTGATATTGGAAAACACCACATTTTAATTTTAGTGACAAAAATTACCGCCAACTCCTAGGTACAGCAATGTGGACAAAGTTTGCACCCACATAGGCAACTTTGTTACTGCACTAGAAAAAAAGAGAGCCATATATGCAACAAAAAAAGGAAGGAAAATTCCAACTGGCGAAGTTTTGTGGCAGTATTGAGCCAATATATTCGCTTGTTTATCCCTGTATGGCTCACTCTCGGCTCGCTGCCTTGTAACAGAAAGCAAAACCGTGGATAAATTTGTGCGCAACAGTGAGTCAGTGACCCACACTCGCCAAGGCAATGGGAACATATTTTCTGTCTCGTTTTGGATGCAGCATTGGATCAACCGGACACAAATTTGAGGTCCCTCTCCGACTCATAGAGCCACAGTACCATATTTATGTGCGCAACATACAAGTTGAAATAGCCAATAAATGGAAGTGGGTGTTGCACCTGTGGATATTTGATCCAATCATTGTGGCTACAGAATAGCTAAATTATCCATATTTAATCCGTCATTGGAACAGCAGAATGGCTAAATCATCCACATTATAACATTGTATCTTTATTTCCGGATCATCGATCCGAAAAATCTTTACTACTGGATCATCGATCTAATAATGATGGATCAGTGATCCAACAAAGTCAGAACACTGCTGCAGACCCCACAGGGGTCAGTGATTTGTCTCGCCACTGGATGAAAAGGTCAGTGAAATTTGACGATACAATACAGCAACCTGTTGGCCTTCATGTG